>VXAZ01005369.1:197910-282062 GCA_013399875.1 Gymnorhina tibicen | reverse complement strand
CCATCACTCCCCCCATCACGCCCCCATCTCACCCCCATTCCCCTCCCATCACCTTCCCTCAGGTCACTGAGCGGGGCTGCGCAGCGGAGAGGTGCGATGCGAACCCGGACTCACCTCTGAGCGCCGCCGGGGTGAAATCCAGCTCTCGTCGGGTCCTCCCTAGAGGGTCAGCTCCCAGGAATGTCTGTGTTCCCCACAAGCCCCAAGCTGCCGTGTCTGAAATTGGGCTGCATGGATCCCGAAGGTGATCGCAGCAGGGAAAGTGGAAAGAAATTCTGCGCTTCTCAGGGCAGAAAGTGCAAGTGACATGGCTAATAAAAATAGTCGATATTCACAGACTCAGAATGGTTTAGGTTGGAGGGAACCTTAAATATCATGTAGTTCCCACTCCCCTGCCATGGACAGGGACACCCTCTAGACCAGGTTGCTCAGAGCCCCATCCAACCTGGGCTTGAACACTTCCAGGAATGGTGTATCCACAACTTCTCTGGGCAGCTTGTTCCAGTGTCTCACCCCCCGCCCAGGAAAGAATGTCTTCCAAATATTTAATTTAACCTACCTTTTTTTGTTTTAAAGCCATTCCCCCTTGTCCTATCACTACATATCCTTGGGGGAAAAACCCCCCAAACCTTACCAGCTTTCTTGCAGCCCCTGTAGGTACTGAAAGGTGCTATATGGTCTCCCCAGGGACTTCTCTGGGCTGAACAATCCCCGATCAGTCTGTTTTTACAGGAGAGGTACTTCAGCCCTCTTCTTTCTGTCCAGCATCAGACATTTTTAAGGTGACTATAAAAAGCTGTAGAATTAAAAAGAATGCAGCATCATTAAAGAATCCCCCAGACAGATACATTCAAGTGATAAAGCGTCTGCTAAAACTATTTAACAACATAATGCTGGCTCTTTTAGTGTCAGCGTGTTAAGACTGGAGCCATGAGATATGTAAAGACTGGGGCCATGACTGGAAGGGGGGGGACTATAGCACCTCCAAAGAAGCAAATGGTCTCTGATCTTCTCTTCTCCACCCTTCTGTAGGCAGGCGAACGTGCACAGTGAACATGCACAGCACATATCAAGGGGGAGAATGCATTCCTGAGCACTGAAAAACATGTTCCTTAACACTGGACAGCTGGTGCATAACTCCCTTCGTGAGGCAGATGAGTTTACAGGTGATTAATCTAGCTACCAAAACTGCCCACTTTGTAGGTTTATTAAATCCAGCACAAGGTATTTCCACTGGAAACTGTAACGTGCTATGTAGGAGCTGTAATTCATCAATTATCACTGAGCTTGTTTCCATAGAGTTCTATTAGTAAAAGCTTGAGTGTGAATTTAGACCGGTGTCACATCATGTACCACGCTGTGCAGGCATTGCATGCGGTGAGAGCACCTGTGACAGTCTGAGCTTTCTGCTTGGGGAACATAAGCCCATACAAGCCCTTCAAGGGACTCACCCCATCCCTAAATCCTGCCTCTGGATACTGAAGAGCAGTATAGTGTTATATCCTTCATAAACAAGGTTTGGAAGGGATTTAATCAACAGTAATGAGCATTAAAAAAAAGAAAAAGCGCATTAGTCTTCTTTTACAAGGAATGTATCAATACAAGGAGTTACTGTGTGGTAGAAACAGTCTATTAAATAGCTGTTCACTGCTTTTTCCCAGGAGCTGCTTGACACTTTGCTGGAGGTGGGATCAGAAGCTCCAATCTGATCGTCTGTGAGTGTCTCTGTTACCCTTTTGCCTTGATGCTCTCATACTTTCAGGCAAATTGGTTGAATTTGGTGCTTCATTTGCTTCACAATAATAGTGGGTGAGTGGGTCTGTTTACGAGAAACAGTCTCTGGAGAACAGCTCACCAGTAATAGGGTTGTGCATCAGGTTTGGAGATTTCTCCCAAGCATTTCTGGGGGGAGGGAGGGAGTGAGAGAGTGATGAGAAAGAAGAGTCTGAGCACTCTGCATTTCACTACCTGTTGTTCCACACCTGGTCTGTCCATGAGTTCAACAGAGAAAAAGAATGTATCTAGTAAAACAGCTGATTTATCATCATAGAACATACAAAGTTTCGCTAGGTTGTACCAAGGAAAGCTTAACCCAGCAGTCAAGAACATCTTAATTAACGATAGTTAATCAAGTTGTCAGTGGAATAGGTTGCCCAGAGAAGCTGTGGATGCCCCATCCCTGGAAGTGTTCAAGGCCAGGCTGGATGGGGCTTTGAGCAACCTGGTGTAGTGGAAGGTGTCCCTGCCCGTGGCAGGGCCGTTGAAATGAGATGATCTTCACAATCCCTTCCAACCCAAACTATTCTATGATTCTATGACTGAAGAAAGGGAGTGAGAGATAACTTCTTTCTTTTTTTTCCTCTGTGTTTTCACTCCTGTCTCTGCATTTCTCTGGAGCACACAAGAGGTAAGATATGGTGCACCCCTCCAGCCACACCAACCTTGCTCACAAGTTGCAAGGATGAGGTATGGAGGCAAGCTCTGCAGTGGCTGGGTTTGCTCAGAAAGGCTTCTTTCTCTAAAGCAAGGTGGAAGAGGAGTGTGTTTGCCCCAGAGATGCCTCAGGGAGGCATGACACAACGATGAGGGTGTAGCATGGAGAAGTGCAGAGCATGGAGAAGATCTGCGGGTCTCTGCCAGCACCTGGCTGAGCCAAGAGCAGAGAACTAGACCAAATCCTCCTGAAACAGCAAGTGTTGTGGAGCCTATTTCTCCTTGTTATAACAGTGTTACACTCATTTAATTCCTTCAGATGCTCTCAGCTTCCCTGATGCACCCCAATGAGCATGGAGGTAACAAGTGCTCTCTGATAATGCCATCGGAATTACAGCAGGGTCCAACCCAGCGTGCTGGAGCCGATCCCCCTTATGCTGTATCATTTCACTAGCAAGTGTCATTTAGATGGTTTTGGGAAAGAATCCAGGATTTGTTTCACAGACAGTATTTCCTCAACAGCTCAGTGAATATGGAATAGTTTGAACTAACCATGCAAATCTTGCTTGTCGTCTTATGTAGAGAAACTATATCTATTCTAAACTCTGGGCCAGGGCTTTCAACTGCTGATGGGGGATAGCTATGCAGACTTCAAAGGAGCTGTATCAGCTTTCACCAAGTGGGGATCCAGCCCTTTATTAATGTTTTAAAATTCAGAAACTGTGCCTAGGTAAAGCATTTTTCTCTATATTTTTAAGTAGCCAGTTTTTTATTTTATAACTGTTCCCTCAGTGGCAGGATTGTTTCTCAGTAGTCAATGTTTAAAGGCCCTTCAAGGCTGAAGGAATTAAAAATGAATAATTTAAAGCTGGTCTATGATGCATAATTTTTAACATATGTTTTACAGGCCATGTGGAACAGTTTTTGACTTGTCAGTAGATATTTTACAAACATGCTGTGCTGGAACCAAAACCTTTTTTATTTAAGAGTCAGATTTGAGCCCTCCTATGCTTCAACACAGCAGCATGCTGGAGTCTACAAGCCATAACAAGGAAACCATTATCACCAGCACTGATCAGGAAAGAGGAGAAATGAAGCAATTGCAGCACTTTTTCCTCTTACACACACTGTCAAACCAGATGTGGGCAGAACTATGGCTCTCCCATTTTAAGAAGCCTCATCCCAAGGCAGAGATAGAGGAGCTGTGATTTATTTACTTTAAGGCTGCAAAAGGGGTGGACCCAGGTGGTGCTGGAGAAGGAGGCATTAAACATGTTGTCTTCTGGTTATTTTTTTAAGGATGGCTGGAGTATTCTTTTGCCAACCTCCTGTTAACTCCCTAAATAATGTGGTGCTAGGAATGCCATCTGAGTAATTCTTGACAATTTTAATAGGCAAAGCTAATTGCTGGTGAATAACAGTGATTCACCTTTTATGGATTTCATTTCTCATCCCTTCCTAACTCCTTGCAAGAAGAAAGGGAGGAGGCATCTATGCTGCAGATGCTCAAAGGCAGCCTGGGTTTCAACCTTGTCAACTGGTTCCCACACTTTTCCTTGTTTTCCTAGGGTGTCCAGCTTTTAATTTCTATTTTAAAGTTACTCCATATTTGCAGCTAAAAATAAGTTGGTTTGGTTATTTCAAAAGCTCCTTGGGCCCAAACCAATGTTCAAGTGTTTCACCAAGCTGTAAAGTCAGGCAGTGCACTGGGAAAGTGCAGATTTGGGCTCGTGTTTGCTCCCCCCTCATTAGCTCTCCCTTCAGTTCATAATCCGTCATCTTTCAAACAAACCAATTGCCATTGTGTCTAGAAGTTAAAATAGAAAATCAGCATTTGGCATGCACACAGTTGCCAAGAAGCTATTTCTCCTCTCCTATGTAAATAAATTGTCGTTCAAAAATGGTTGGCTTGCTCTAAAAGATGCACTAAGTGCTACCACTGCACTGTGCTCCCAGTGGGAGGAAAGAGGAGAGGATCCAGGAGTGTGGCCAACTTGTGCCCCATCCCCAGCTTGTTCTGTTCAATGGGAGTGTTCTTTGAACATGCCAAAATGCCATTGGATAACTCCTGTCTCAGTGAACAGAGCAGGAATGATTACTGACCTTGCTGGTCCCCGGGTCAGGACCAAGCTCCACACAAGTGGTTCCATTTAAAAATGATTTACTGATAATCTATATATTTGTATTAGCTAATAATTCGTGTTTATTTTATACCATACAGAAACACACCTATTGATCGGTATGATTAGATGTGAAACAGATAAAATACTTCCAAACTTTATAGATATGAAACTAAGAAGACTGACCACACAATTTATTCATTCTGACTGGCAGAAGAGACAGATGGTGCATGTATATCCGTACATATTGATGCCTTAGGTTTTAACTTTCATATTTTCAAATCCTGTATTGCTTACTGTAACTCTGAAGTGTGTAACAGTGTGTAACTCTGAAGTGTCTTGTAGCCTGCTAACTTCTGTGCTCTCATGCTAGTTAGACATAACAAAGCCTCTATAAGCTTGCTGTCCAAGGACACCCAGATTGTCCTAGGCCCAAAATGTATAAATCAACATCTTTAGAAGGGGGGTAAGCTTGGGGAAATTACACCATTAACTGAAGTTTTCATTGGAGAATTAACCCTGATATGCAAATGGACCAAACTTATAAAAGTGTGAAGAACTCGTGACTTGGGGTCCATCTTGGGTGTCGCCTTTGGCCTGCCCAGGGTTTACCTTTGAAGACCCTTCAAATAAATACCTACCTTTATTCCCTTATTCCTGTCTAGACTCTCTTTTTAGGTGGCCACCTCAGGCATCAATATGACAGATGATGTATGTATACCTACCTTACCTCCACTGAAGAGGTACGTTGTGTTCTGTATTCAAATGTGTAAGGGTCACTGCCCTTATTTTGTATAACTGGCAAGAGTAGCACATTATACACAGTGCTAATAAACTTGGTGAGGCTGTTTGGTGGCTGTGGGCTTTGCCATCATTTACACAGAGTTTTATCATGTCTGGCTTGGTCATCTCGCTATTTTTTTTGCGAACAACACCCCACACTTCTGACAGATGTCGCAGGACTCTGACAGCCTTCCCTGATCCAAAGTCTTCTAAAAGCAAGTGGTAAGAGTGCAGGTTTAAAGCAAGCTTTTAGATCACGTCCTCGGCCTCCACACTTCACACAGCCAGGCTCTGGTACCGAGGTGCATTAAGAGCAAAGAGAAGAGAAATAATAAAAGCACACAACACTCTTCCCTGCTTGCTCTTGGAATTCAAATGGTGAAGAGTTGCAGGAGCTCAGTGGTACTGACACACCGTCGGTGCTCTCAGCATCTGCTTCACAGGACCTGGGTGCAGGACCAAATCAGAGACAGATATGACATCAGAGCAGGATTTCTTGTGAGGCCAAACTATTACACAGAGACATGTTTTTACCTGCTAGGACTCATTAGTGCTGTATATGGGAGTGTTGGCTGTGGGTGAAGGTTGTGATATGGTACAATCTGCTCTCAATAAATGTCTGTGAAAGTCAGAGAAACCTTTCAGTATTGCAGCACATAAAAACACACAGTAAACACCAAAAGCCAGATTTGCAGAAATATTCAGCAAATCTGGAGCTCCTGCAAACTCACATAAAAACCTCTCTGTGCTATGAAGTACTTCTTCACTTTTGTACTCTTAGATAAATGCAAGTTTTGCTATAAGGATAGTATAAAGCCTGAGAGGAATAATAAACATTAATGCAAAAAAAAACCAAAACACTGATGGGATATGAAAACAGAAAAAAAATCCATAATACAGGTAGAGGTGGAATCACCATCCTTGAAAGTGTTCAAGAAACAAGTGGACATGGTACTTAGTGATATGGCTTAGAGGGCAGGGTCAAAGGTTGGACTTGATCTTGGAGGTCTTTTCCAACCGTAATGATTCTATGATTCTACCTCTGTCAGGATACAGGAAGATTAAAATAATATAAAAATAATTGGCCATAAGTATTTTGCTGCAGAAGAAAGAAATGGCATAAGAACCTAAAATGAGGATAAAGGTAAGTAACTACATGGCAAAGAGAGACGTGTACTTCCTGTGTGTTTCACACATGTGCAGCCTGTTCAATCTCTCCAACAGAAATGACCCTTCTTGGCAGTTCAGATGTCACCTACAGAACATCACAGAAGTAAAATTAACCTGTTTAACCTTTGGCCATCTGGACCTCACAGTGCCTTGAGTACCATCTATTCCCAAGCACAGACTTGAAAATATGTGCATTAAGTGATCGTGAAGTTATTAGCATCATGTAATTTTATATCATTTCATTTGAACCCCAGGATAGTCAAGAATAAACCAGAAGGTGAAATTAGACTTAGACCCAGAAAATAAATGTTGTTGATTAGGTTGAAGTGTCTATTAGGCTTCTGTTTGAGTTTCCAGCCCACAAGAAGAATGGCAAGCAAAGCCTGTTAAAGACACATTTTGACAAGAACGCATTTTTCTGTGGCTCCAACAAAATAAATATAGTAACACAGCAGAACCTTTTAAAAGTCAGGCTTATGTGCTTGTCTGATCAGCACCAGCTAACAGTTTCATCTCTCCTGAATGTCATAGAAGCACACGAGCTGTGCCACCACGCAGTTCTCAAGATAAATTCTTTTCCTCAAAGGACATCACACACATACCGGGGGCTGTACATTCTGTATTAACTTAAACACACCAATAACACAAAGTGGTAATTGCAGGTGGAAGTCATCCCCCGGGAAAATTGTAAATAAAGCACTGAAGCACACCTGGCAGATGTTACTCACACAGCTTAATTTAGTATGGACAGGCATTTATGTAGAATGGAATAAAGCAATTTAATAACCCAGGTAGGATAGAAAAGTTTGTGTGTTTTTGCTTTCTTGCCAGATACATAGGTTAAAATAACTTTTCAGTCCCTTTCAGCTTCTAGGATAGGCTGGGAAGGGATAAATGGTATGAGCAGAATCACCGCAGGGATGGGTGGTGAGTGTTTGTGCAGGGATAATTCTGAAGATCTGCTGTTAACCCACAGCTTGGAGCTTCAGTGCAGGACAGACCAGCTGAGATGCTGCTAAAGAAAAAATCTAAAACAGTTTAAAAATCAATTCCCCAGCTGTTGCCTAGAAAATACTTATGTCACATTATTTCTGTGTGCAAAAGCAAGCAGAATTCTTCACTAAAGCAGCACTAAGTCAGCTGCAATGCTGTTTTAGATCTGATATTAACAAATCAGCATTTAGAGAAGATCTTGTCATCAAAGATCTCTTTGGAGTACTCTTCCCTGATGGTAGAAGAGCGAAGTTGTGTAAACTAAAGAATTGTTTTAATGATTAGATGTGAGATTTGGACAAAAGATTTCAAAGAGTTGAAAATGGTCTTACTGTAAATCAGACGGGTGCTGCATTCAGAGCATAACATACATCTAAGAAATTGGAAAAAGAAGTGATTTAGAAAACCAGAGAACAATTAATCTAAGCTTAATACAGTGTGATTTCTTAGATTAATTCTAGAAGGAAAAAAGCTATTTAACATCTGGAAATAAATACAAAGTGGGATAAAATGCAAATCTGTGCTTGTCAGAGAGACAGTAAACAAGATTACCTTGTAAGTTTATTAAGACAAGAAATGATTCTCAGGAAAAGATTAATATAACATATGATGTTTACCTGGGCTTTGGTTAAGCAGATAAAAGATACTCATACAATTAGCTGTTCTCTTGGGCGCCAAGGGTAGAACGAGATTGGTACTGCAGAGTCCATGTGTGCTAAGCGTGGTCTATCCTGCACGTGAGTTGAGGCAATCCCAAGCACAAACACAGACTGGGGGATGAACAGATTGAGAGCAGCCCTGAGGAGAAGGACCTGGGGGGGCCCTGAGGAGAAGGACCATGGATGGGAAGCTGAATGTGACCCAGCAGTGTGCTCTGGCAGCCCAGAAACCAAACATATCCTGGGCTGCATCCAAAGCCCTGTGGGCAGCAGGTGAGGGAGGGGATTCTGTCCCTCTGCTCTGCTCTGGTGAGACCTCACCTGCAGTGCTGCATCCAGGTCTGGGGTCACCAACATGAAAAGGATGTGGACCTGTTGGAATTCCAAATGAGGCCTTGAAGATGATCAGAGCATTGGAGCACCTCTCCTATGAAGACAGGCTGAGAGAGTTGGGGTTGTTCAGCCCAGATAAGAAAAGTCACCGAGAAGAACTTACAGCACCTTTGGGGACCTAAAGGAGCTACAAGAGAGCTGGAGAGAGACATTTTCCAAAGGCATGTAGTGATAGGACAAGGGAGAACGGCTTTGAAATGAGACAAAGTAGCTAGATTGTGTCTTATAAAGGTATTGTTTCCTGTGAGGGTGGTGAGGCACTGGAATAAGTTGTCCAGAGAAGTTGTAGATGTCCTGTCCCTGGAAGTGTTCAAGTCCAGGTTGGATGGGGATCTGAGCAACCTGATCTAGTGAAAGGTGTCCCTGCTCATGGCAGGTGGGTGGGAATTAGATGATCTTTATGGTCCCTCCCAGCCCAAACCAAGCTATGGTTCAGGGAAGGCACAGACAGAGCCTTTGGTGCTTTATGTGAAAGTGGATTCAAAATAGCTTCCTGAGAATACATGGGAACATTTCCCAACGTCCTACAATCTCACTGGATGTACTGCTTTTTCCTGGTGTTGAGGTGCTCACCTTCACCACTGCAGCAGCCCAACTGATCTGCAAGGCTGTGCCTGCAGCCAGGGTGCAGAAACAGGCCCTGGGGCAAGGGGCATGTCCAGTGTAGTTCAAAGTGCTGCATAGCACACCTTTGAGGCAGGGTGTGACATCACCCAAGGTGATAGGTAAGCCCACCACTCAGGAAGAGAAGGTATCCAAATAAAGCACAGAATCATAGAATCATTAAGATTGGAAAATATCTCCAAGATACACGTAGGAGGGGTTACCTGGACTGAGAGATTAACTGCTGCAAAACAGTCAGCACGTTTGAGGGAGCTGTCAAGATGTCCTTTAGAGCATGGTAACTGAAGTGAACCTCACCCCTGGAAATTTATAAAACAGTCTGCCTTGGGTTAAGAGCTCTTTACTTGCTTCCAGTGTAGGAGGGGAAAGATTGTGATGTACATGATGAGTTCAAGCTGCTGGCAGGATGAAGACATGAAATGGGCAAATGAGATTTGCTGAGCCTTGTAAAATGAAAGCTGAGGTGGGATCCTATTGCCATCAATTGATAGGGAAGTAAATGTCAGGGAAGGGGGAATGTATAGCAGATGAAGAAGGAAAGAATATCATGTGCAGGTGAATGTATTCAGGCTGTAAATGAAAATAATGTTGGTAACCATCATATCAAAAGTCAAAAAGATGCAAGAAAGCCTCCAGGAAGAACAAATTCTCTGAAGTTTACATATGAGGCTTGATGCATTCCTGACAAATATATTATATGGTTTCCTGTTTGAGAAAATAACCTGCCTTAATACATTAGACCTACACTCCTTATATAAAGAAAGGTAGCTTCATGTTTCCACAAAACTATTTCTTGTTTTACATCAAGGAAAATGTGCAAAGCAAGAAACGATGCGTGTAAAGACATGAGGACATAATACAGTGCATGCATCACCTCCCAGCTGCACCTGTGATGCTCTTACTCTGCTTCACAAAGGAGTCAGAGGCTGACAGCAGTTCACGTGAGGCTGTAGAATGTGTTCTACTGAATTCTCTAAGATCTAAACTGAGCCAGCAATGCAGAGTTCAGGGCAAATATTTCTCGTTATCTCAGAAACTAGGTGGTTATAGACACCGGTACCACCTGGAAGGGCCTGAACAAACTCAACCCCTGTAACGCCCATTTGTCACTTGAAGTAAGTACAAGACTGAAGAGCTATTGATTCCGAGGGCAGCATCTCAGATGACTTGTTCTATTTGGCTTGCAAAATTGTTCCTGTTTGTGCAGATGAAATCCTTGTGCTCACTGCCATGACTGTGTAGAGTACAGTTATTTTAAAGAAGGATTATCTCTTTTTTACAGACAAAAGAACATATTGTATTTCTATGTATTTATTTATTTCCCCTGCAGAACAGAGGAGAAGACTTTTAGGTATAGAAAAGTATGTAGGTTTTAAAACAAATTTAAGATGGGGACCAGCCGGATATTCTGGATAAGTAATCTGGTCTGATTTATGGAGCAGCACAATTTTATTCAGGTTAATAGGTTTATTCATTTAATCCACATTAAGTGGAACTGGAGCATTGATGTTTCATAAAGACATAAAGAGACTCCTAGAGATGAAGAAGCCACCTCTTCTACTGTTGAGCAGTGGCTTGTTTCACTCATTGTACAAAACCCTTCACTTTGTATTTTCTTTACATGTATCTGGCTTCAGCCTACACCTGTTAATTCCTGTTTCTCTCTGCTGTTAACAATGCCCATTGGAAACAAAGCTGTCTTCACATGAAGGTCCTCCTTGATACGTCAGCACTGTGATCTGCTTCTGACAAATTAAGTAGATTGAACTTTTCCACTCTCTCACATGGATATATCTGGCCAGATGTGCACTTCTACCCAACAGATGGCTGTACAGCACTAGTCACAGTCCCTTTGGAGTCAGCTCAGAGAAATGAGCCCTTTCAGAGTGAAGTTCATCTCATCCTGAAGTGAATCTTTAAACCAGACTGGATGAATGTCCCTCACAGCATTCCTATTTCTCTCTAGCAACAATCAAGGAACCCTGTGCTGGCTGCCTCTCATGTCCCTGCCTGCGTTATAGACTTCTGCATTTAGGCAAGATGAGTCTGACTTTTGGACTAAGGCATTTTCCCAGCTTTGAATCATTTCCTTGGCTTCCTCCTCTGCACATCACACTGATGAGGCTTTGCAGATCTCCAGCAGATGCACGGTGTCATTGCCTATGTATGAGACACTCTCAAGTGCTGGGGGTGCACACAGGGGCAGTTCTGTGAAAATCTGGTTAGGGAGATAGAGCTGGATTTCAATATTTATGCTGTCCACAGTCTGTACTTGCTATTGATTGTACCTTTTTTCATAAGCTGTGTGTGGCACAGATGAGAAAATGCCTTAATAATTATGGTTCCCTGGAAAAAGAACAAATTATGTAACTATTGATCTTAATATTTTTGTTCCATAACTGTTTTCCATTTTTCTGATACCAAGAACCATTGCTGCATCACAGGTTTCAGCTCCTTGCATCCATCTTGGTTTCCAACATTAGCCATTCAGCTGTATCTACTTGTACCAGGCTCAGCCACTAGCCCTGCCAGACAGCTGCCAGGTGTTTTATTGTTAAACAAATCCTTAACATCTGTCAAGTTATAAAGCAGAGACCAGTGAATCCATTCTTGGTGGCTTTTTCTCTTCTCTGTCACTTGAAGAGGACATGCTCAGAATTACATACTCTCTGCAACAAATGCCAAAAGATTTGTGTATCTCAGTATTCATACAAAGCGTTTTAAGTGTTGGGGTGTTGACCATCAATCCATTGCAGCTTATTAGGTCTGAACGAAAGAAGTGTAATGAAAATCCCTTCTCCTGCCCAGCTTCTTATCCCTGTGTTAAGAAAGGCTGGTTGGAATGTTCTCACGTGATAAATATGATTGATATATTTATATATTGCCTACTTGCATGGGTGGCAGGTAGGGCTGAGGAGGAAATTCCAGTCTTTCTGGCGGGGAGAAAGGAGTTTTCCCAAGAGAATCCTGCTGTTCCTTGTGGGGGTCTTCTACCACAAGCTGCAGGAGCAGCTCAGGTGAGTGCTATCCCCATCTGTCCCTCTCTCCCCTTTGTTTTGCCCTTTCTCTGTCCATTCCTATCTTCTTCCCACTGTCACATTTACTGGCTCTGATTGCAGATACTTTCAGGAAAATGAACAGCACTTTTGGACAAGTGTTCCCATTTTTACTTAGCTCTGTCTGTGCCTCCACGGATGTTCAGGCCATGCTAGAGAACCAAGTTTCAGCCTACACTTGCTGACTCATCTGACATCAACCTCCTCTTTACCCATAAACTTGTCCAATGAAGATGATGAAAGCAAATTCATTATGGCACTTTTTACTTTGCTTTCTCACTTGCTCTTACCATGTTCTTTTGGGACAGGAAGAATGAATTGCAGCAGAGGAGAGATTCCTCAAAAAATCTGATTTTTCTGGTTGAATTTTGCTGTATATTATTGCGGTCAGTGAGCCAAGATGTGCAGGTGAGATCACACCACTCCCCTGCAGCTCCACATTGCTCTAAAAGTGATTTGTATCCATTTAGTTTTAGTTGGTAGGAATCAACTTCAGTCAAATCAATATAATGCGGGCTTGCATTGATTTGAGAAGGTTCACACAATGTGTTGTGCTGGTTTAAATAATCATTTTCAAAATCTTTGGAAGCTGTAGTTAAAAACCAGCACATAAACCAGTCTGAGAGCTCCAGATAAACTGAGTATTTTTAGTGGATCATTGCAGGAGTAGTAAAGTCTAGGCAAAAGTGAAAATCTTGTGGGATAAAAGTGAAAGTGTTAAAAACATGAAACAATTCAGTAAGAATTCAAATCATGTCTGGCATTTTGAAACTAATCTTTACTTAGCTAATGCAATCCTGCTTAAAAAAAATAAATGTAGTTTGTTCATTTCTTCACTTATTTTTCTGCTTTTTAGATCAGAAAATTTTTATGATCATCTGTTCACAACATCACACAAACAACCCTGTGACAATTGGAATAATGTTTCCTTGAGGATTAGGGGAATTTGTGGCAAGAATCATTGCTTCATGAGGGAACAATCAAGCACTCATTGCTGGCATCTTTGTTGCTTAATTTCTTTGTGCCTGTACCTTGATTTGTTTCTCAAATTTAACAAAGAAGGGTATGAAGCAACAAAAAAATCTAAAATTACAATGTAACCATATGGAAATATTAATTTAAAGAAGTCTAAGCACTTAAACCAACTGTTCAGGGTATTTTCCCTTTAATGTGCTTACATAAATCACATTAGTTTTTATGAGAGTTATTTTTCAAATTTATAGACTTTTTCAGATGGATCTTCATCTCCCAAGGTAGCCTATGCAGAGGCTGAGTGTGTTTCTGTAAATTAAAATCTGTGGAATTCAAAGTTTAACTCTGACACTGGATTTGTGGATGTCCTTGCATAAGCAAGTTATTCATGGACTTTTGGAAATAGCTTTTACTTTTTAGTCCTTGGCTTTAGGCAGCTGGATTGTCATTTCTGAATAGCCAGCATTCAAATTATGGATGTAACAAGCAATATTTGTGTGGCAATTCTAGAACTGATCTGTGCTAAGGCTTCATCCCTAACAAAATCTGAAGGGGAGAAAAATCACTGCCACACAGTTGAGCAAACACAGCGCAGAGAAGTGTTGCTGTTGCACTGAAATCCCCCATTTCTGGAAATAGCTTTTTTGGGGGTGTTGTGGTTTAACCCTGATAGTCAGCTCATCCCCTCATGTGGGATAGGAGAGAGAAGTAGAAGGGTAAAAGTGAGAAGATTCGTGGGCTGAGTTAAAAACAGTTTAACAGGTAAAGAATAAACTGCATGCCCAAGCAAAGGAATTCATTCTCCACTTCCCATGGGCAGGTAGTGTTCAGCCATCCCTAGGAAAGCAGGGATCCATCTTCCTACCTGTGAAGACAAACACCAGCACTCTGAATGTGCCTTCTTCCTTCTTCTCCCCCAGATTTATACACGGAGTGTGACCCCAAATGGTCTGGAGTATCCCTTGGGTCACTTGGGGTCAGCTGTCCCAGCTGTGTCCCCTCCCAACTCCTTGTTCCCCCCCAGCCTCCTTGCTGATGGGGTGGGGTGGGGTGAGGAGCAGAAAAGCCCTCGACTCTGTTTAAGCTCTGCTCAGCAGTAATGAAAACATTGGCTTTCAGCACAAATCCAAAACCCAGCAGCATCATATGAGCTGCTATAAAGAAAATTAACACTATCACAGGAAAAAAATATACATAGGAATATCTAATGAGTTAGAAAAATAATATTTCTAAATAATATTTCTAACTGTTATGAATCATATTAATACAACATTTATATCGTAATATTTAATATAATATAAATTTATATTAATTGTATTTTAATCTATATATACTATTTCTAATTTTGCTACGAACAAGTGCTGAATGTGCCCTGAAGATTCAGAAAGCAGAATCCAACCCAAGACTTTCCAAAATTTATTACAATATTGAATGCTATTTTAACATTGATTTTGAGATTTGGGGATGATCTAGTTCACCTCTTTTGAATTTTGCATTATTGTGAAAATCAATGAGGATCTCTTGAGTGCATTTGGGAGCCATGTGGGCTGACTGGTAGTCCTGCAGGGAGGTCTCTTGGAGCTGGCAGGGTTCTGTGCTTGCCGGTTGCAGCCTCTGGAAGGTCTAAGGAGAGGCTTCAGATGCTCAGTTAAAAGTCAAGAAGCAGAAACCAGACAAAGCACAGGGTTCCAAGTACCTCACTCATTCTGCAGCTCAAATAGATTGTGCCTTGGAGCTCCTGAATTCACCTTTAACCAGCCTTTTTGCATGACTGCTTATGCAGGTATGTGAATATTTTGGAGTCACAACATGCCTTATGGCTCCTAGGTACAACTCCAACTTCACTGTATGCAATGAGAGACAGTGTCTGAAAAGTGAATCTGAGTATATTCGTAAGGTGACAGTTCGTGACAAAAAGGCTAATGAATAAGCAGCACAAACAAGGGAGGTGTGCTGCCAGCTAGACCTGCCTTTGGGACAGAGGATGGATTCTGATTCATATTTCACTCAGTGCTTAAGCATCTTTGAACATCGGTTTTAGAGCTCCTTCTCACCCTGGTGAGACTTGGAAACTCTTCAGAAAAAGGAGAACAAAGGTTCACCAGAAGGTCGAAGTACACACCAAGGAGGTTTTATGCCAACTTTGATACTGACAGTGACCCACACACTCAGCTCCTTGCAGCTTTGATTAAGTGCACCATTGGCTGCTGCCCCTCAGGAAGGCTGAGGGATAGAGACCACCTCTGGAACACGCTCCTCCAAGAGGAATAACTCCTTTAGGGCTGGGCTTTGTTACGCGTGTGAAGCCTTTTCTCTTGCCTAAGGGACATCAGCTAACAGCTTAACTTCTGAACAAGCTCAAGGCCTAGCGTCTGCCCGCTGAGGCAGGAACCAGGCCAATTTTTGTGCCAAGAGGGTGTTATTCCTAGCTAGGACATGAGAGCAGTGGGATGAGAGGTTTTCCAAGCCAAATCCAAGCCCCTCCTCTAGCAGCTCCTTCTTGAGGGCAGTGGGGTGTTATCCATCACTTGATATCTTTCCCAAGACTGAGAGTTTGGGCTGGCTCTGTGCCCTTCTAAAGGGACTCATGCTCAGCCAGGAGCCTCATGCTTCATGTGGGAAGCACTGGTGAAGCACTGCTGTACATTGTGCAGGAGTTCAGCAGAGACGACCACAAAGGCTCCTGCTGGCCTTACAGCCACTATTTAACCTCTTTTTGCCCTACATGAAGCCTACCACCGAAGCCTTCACTGACTGAGGATTCCTCTGACCTTAGTTTCTCAAGCATCACAGCCTTTAAAAAGCCTTACAACTGCCTGGATCTGGGTTTTAACTACTTTGCTTGCTAGCTGTAGTCTAGTTCCCACACCTTAAAAAATGAGCATTTCCATTTAATTTCAGGCTCTCATGGCTATGAAGTGTTTTGAATAACCAAATCCTCTCTTTGTTTCTTCTCTGACATGGGTGGGTTGAACTGGCCAGTGCACACAAAAACCACAGCTATCCAATTCACTGTGTTGGTGATGTGGGCTGATGATTGTGCACGTCACACCGAGAGAGTGTGGACATACAGAGATAAGGGGAGAGGCATTGCTTGGTTACACAGGATGTTTTTTAGCTTTGAGGTCCAGTCTTCTGCTTCCTATTTATTTTGGGGAACAGCTTATTCTCTTCGTTTACCTAAGGAGTCAAACAGAGCTGTAACTCCCAAACTGCAGGGTTGGAAGTACATCCTGAATGGGGCAGTTACCTGGATTACATTTCAGTGAGACAAAACCCACTGCTGTGTGCTAGAGAAAAGAGCAAATTCCTTTTCCATTTTAATGGCAGGTGACATCTGTACTGCCAACTGGTCTGCTCAATGAGCTTTTTAAAATAATCACCTCAGTGTAGCCCAAATCTCATTCCCCTCTCCTTTTCCTTTAGCTGCCATGGAGAAGGAAGGGCTGTGCTGTGCCAGAAGGGCAGCAGAATTACAATACACAGTAACCTCAGCCAGATTCCTTCAGCTTAAATGGCATTAAAATAAATGCTTTTATTGCAAGAAAAAGCGAAACAAGGAAGGATAAGAGGAAAGCCTGTGTGAGGGAGCACGGCATGTTAACCAGCTGGGTCTGTGCTGTCCTCTGCAAAGGGAAGTTTCATGGCAGACAGTTCTCTTTCAAATGCAGAGGTGTGACAGAGCTGAAAGCTCAGACACAAGTGCCTGTCCCAGTGGGCTTGTTGTTGCATGATAGCTGTGCTGCTTTAGACTGGTTAAAAGAATCTGCAAATTTATTCTAAAGTTGTTGCCTTGATGTTGCTGAAGAACTTGATGTGTTGAAGCCTCCTCTTTCTGTAGTCTTTATGCTTTCCCATCCCTCTCCCATCTCCAGGAAAGACCTTTGAAACAGCTTGAGACACACATTCTTCTTCTTCACAATACCCACGGATGAGCATTTTGTCAGCCTCACAGGTCTCCATGAAGCTCCACCTCTGCAGCTCCCAGCCCCGTCCTCTCTCTGCGTTAGGTGCTGGAGACCACCTGAAGAGCTGCAGACTCCATGGGAATTGGAAGAACATCCAAAGATATAACCCTCCATAGTTAAAGAACTCAAATACCTCCATGAATCTCAGTTGTGGTTTTTAAAGTTACTTAAGAAAATGGGAGGTTTAAGATCCCAAACTTCTTAGGCAAATAAATTCCCTTTTTTCCTTGAGTCTTCCTTTTTTTTTCCTTTTCTTTTTTTCTTTTTTCTTAATTTTGCTAAAATTTCTGCATCTACAGACACTTTTAAAAATCTACCCATAAATATGTTTCCAGCTTGGTAGTCCATACTGTCCTGACACTGATTAGTGCTCCAAGCAGCAGGTAAGTCACCTGCCAGGAAGACTGTGCAATGAGCCCCACTTCTCTTTCCTTCCCTGGGCACCACACAGCTGCAGACAGGGTTCTTGGGTAATGACAGGGTGCTTCTGCAAACAACCGGCTGTGAAGTGGCACATTCCTGTCAGCAGAAAACTCTGCAGATGTTCTTTAATCTCTCAACAGAGCAAACATTTCTGCACTACCCTAGCAGGGAAACCATCCTTGTTATAGCACATCTGAGCAACTTTGTTCTTTTCCAGAATATGCTACAGAACAACTTTGTGTGCCACAGGGAGCTGCACCAGGCAGACAAACCTGCTGACTGAGACACCACTGGACACACAAATTTATTCCTGAAGAAAAGGTTGAACAGGATAAAATCATCATGGCAGTGTAGAGGTAATCCGTGGCTCCGGGGAACACGAACGAGCTGCAGGGTAAAGCCAGTCACCATCAACAGCTGAGCGGGTAATTCACAGCAAACCACAGCTTTGATTCAGTGCACCCTTTTCCCAGCCACAGAGAAACTGCTACAGCTCTTGGAAGTTCCCTACTTGCTTCTAGTAATTACAAATTGAGCCCTTTATGCAGAAGACCAATGAAAGAATTGTGCATCTGTGAAATGCCCTGAAGCCCTGGAAACAGAGGATGTCACAGCATTCAAGTTATTTCAGAGACTTTGAGGACCTTGTCACTGTGTGAATTCCACCTACTTTTGAAGTCTTGCCTTTTGCAGTCAAGAGAATAATGCAGAACTATCCTTATCTCCTGTCTCTAAAGGCAGGAGCCTGGCGAAAGGAAAGCAGCATGCCAAGTGCATGAGCAACAAGGCTGGGAGACATGAATTGTCTCCCTGCCTTCTTCATAAAGATTAAAGGTCATCTGTGCTTGTCCCCTCTGTGCATAGAGCATCAGAGACACAGAGACACCCAAGCAAAGTCCATAGCTACTGCAGAGCCAATGTCTCTGTGTAGGTGATATCCACATTCCCTGATCATCCAGCCATTCCTACACGTTGGCTTCCAGTCTGGTTGTACTCCAGAGCCAGCAAACTTCAGGCACTGCAAGAAGCAGCTCACACGTGGGTATGAATTTAGCCTAAGATATTCAGAGAGCCCACATCACCATAGTAACTGCATGCTGTTGCATTAATCTCAGCAAATAAATGAAGCTTGTAAGTCAAGGGGTATTTACATGGAGAAGTGCAAGAGCACACAAAGAAACTGCAACAGTCCCGAATGAGGCAGCCAGGCTTTCCTGCCTTCTTTATCCTGCTTTTCAGGAGGACTGACAGTCTGGTTGGAAGATTCCATTAATATGATTAGCCTGCTTTCAGTGTTTGACGTGGTGTTTTCAGACATGACTTGGGTATACCTACACAGCACAACACTGAGCCATGTAGGACCACCCAGAGGTGCGAAAAAGCTTCCAGAGTAATGTGCACATTTTCAAAAACTGAGCTTGTTATAGAAAAATTTAGCAGGTTTGAGTATTTCCCTTCTGACTGGTGATGTTTGTTTAGGAGCTTTTACATACTGATAACAATGGGATGATTTGTTCTTTATGAGGAAAACAAGAACTTACTTAAGGTGGGCTGGGATCCTCATTTTGTTGCCAAAAGCCCACCCACTCTTCTTTAAAAAATGAAACAAAATATACTCACCAGGGTCAAACACAGGTACAAAGTTCTGGTTCACCCAAGCTGCCTTCAAGACAGCCTGGCTGGGAGGGGAGTGGTCAAGTATTTGGCTAGCTGGCCACTCTGACTGCCTAAACTTGTCTGTCTGCAGGGCGCTGACTTCCCCTTTAGTCACAGGTTTGCAGAAGTGTTTTAAAAAAAGGAAAATCTGACTAATCCAGGAACACTGGAGTCAGAAGGAAGAAAAGCATTTTTATTGGGTCTGTCTGAGATTGAGTTCATTTTCCCACTGCACCCATCACAGTGCTCTGCTGGGTATTGGTAGCTGGAAAGGTGTTGGTAACACAGCAGTGTTTGATCCCTGCTGAGCAGAGCTGGCACAGCATCAGCACTGTCTCCCCAACATTCCTTCATCAAGGGGCTGGGAGTGGGCAAGATCCTGGGAAGGGACACAAGCAGGCCAGCTGACCCATATTAACCAAAGGGATATTCCATACCATACGACATCAGCTGTGATATAAAAGCTAAGAAAAGGAGGACAAACAGGGTGCATTCGTTATTTACGATATTTGCTGTCTGGAAAAACTACTACACCTGCTGAATTCTGGCTTCCTGGGAAGTGGCTGAACATCACTTGCTGGTGGGAAGAAGAGAATACAATTTTTTTTTCTCTTTGCTTCAGCGCATGTAAACTTTTGCTTTTGCTTTAGTAAATTGCCTTATCTCAAGATATAAGTTATTTTCTGTCTTATTTTCCTTCAGCTGAGAAGGGGGCTTGATAGAGTGGCTTGATGGGCACCTGGTGTTCAACCCAGATCAACCCACCACAACATAAGAAAGAATGAAGACGAATGGAAGTATTGGCATCAGTCGTAAATATTCTGCAGATTGCAGAGGTTCCAGGGATGGGACACCCACAACTTCTCTGGGCAACATGTTTCAGTGCCTTACCACCCTCACAGGGAAGAATTTCTTCGTAATATCTAATTTAACCTACTCTCTTTTAGTTTAAAAATATTGCTACTTGTCCTATCTCTATCTACCCATTGACAAAGTCCCTATCCAGCTCTCTTGTAGGCCTCCTTTAGTTACTGGTAGGTGTTTTAAGGTCCCCTGAGAGCCTTCTCACACCCAGGTTGAACAGCCCCAGCTATCTCAGCCTGTATCCATAGCAGAGGTGCTCCAGCCCCTGATCTTCATCCTACTCAGGACTCGCTCCAAGAAGTCCACGTCCTTCTTATGCTGGGGACCCCAGATCTGGATGCAGCACTGCAGGTGGGGTCTCACCCGAGCAGAGTAGAGATTTTCCTCCAAACATCCCCTCCCTTGACCTGTTGCCCACACTTCTTTGGATGCAGACCAGGGTACAGTTGGTTCCTGGGCTGCCAGAGCACATTGCTAGGTCATATCAAGCCTTCCAACAATCAACATACCCAAGCCTTTCTCCTCAGGGCTGGTCTCAATCCATGATTCTCCCAGCCTGTGTTTGTTCTTGGGATTGCCCTGACTCATGTGCAGGACCTCGAACTTGGCCTTGTTGGCCACCCTGTGATGTCTTACCTTTCGTGCTTGAGTTTGTCCAGGTGCTCACCAAAGTTTGTCCTCCAGACCACCAAAGGGATTGTGTGTCTGAGCCTGTTCACTGTCCTCCTGGCAATGCATCCATCCAGAAGTGGGGCAGGATACAGCTATCATGCTCACAGCTGCCTGAGAAGTTCCTCCACCCCTGATATTTTGGCAGTGACCTGGGAACATCATCTGAGTGAGGGCTCCAGGCTGCCAGCAGCCTTAAGCCTCTGCTGACTGCAGAACTCCACTGGGATGATGTTCATAAAAAATGGGAGATGGTGTGAGGACAACCCTCAGCCATGACATTCCTTTGATTGTTCGTTGGAAGTTTTTTCAGCTTACTGGAATCTTGACCAGCAACCAAATAACCACAGGTTGGAGAATGCATTTTGGGGGGCTTTAGCTGCAGAGGGCATGAAGGTAGTTTGGAACATCCCTGACCTGTGATTCACATGGACCAGATAAACTCTGCAGCCTGATTCAACATCAAGAGTGTCATGATCATGTCCTCTTTGCTTATGTACAATATAAGGAAGTGGGTTTGTTTCCTTTTATTTTAAAAAATGTTCTGTCCACCAGTCTGATTTCTTTTCCCTGCAAAGCTATCCATTTTCCAATAAACCCTCCAGCAGCACAGGCGGTGATAATTCAGGTCACAGGTTTTGACAGAGGAACCACATCGTCAGCAAGTCACTGCTAATGAAAATGGTTTTTTCTTCCTCCTTGTGCATTTCTTCTCATGTCCAGACCTCCACTGCTTGGAGTGGGAGTAAAAGATTTGTTGCAGCAGTATCTTAGGAACCCTCTAAATCTTTGCATGGGGCTGCCCTTTTGCTGAACTTTTAAACCCACAAAGTGGGGGGTGAATTCAGGACATGAACAAGGTGAGCAGCAAAGTCACACCTCACGCTGGGAAGTCTGGAGGAGGCATCATGCAAGAGAGGGAATTTCTGAGTGCGTCTCCAGGATCTCTGCAGGGCCGGAATGAGGATGTGGGATGGTGGGAGCAGCACAGCACAGGGCGAGTCCTGGTTTCCACACAGAAATACAGGGGTGTTTCAGCTGACCCTCAGCTGGGGTGGCAGAGGGAAGGAGGACAGTTTCTTCCTGTTGCTCCCACTTACACAGGGATAGGCAAACATATGGCAACGATTGTACAGCAAACCTGGCATTTTTCAATCACATCATGATGTTCCACTTCAGAATCAGTGCACCCAATGTCTGTTTTGTCAGAAAATTAAACCAAAAGAGCTCAAACGAGAGTCAGATGATATCTAGACAGCAGGTCCTGGAGTGCATTGACTTCAGCACCTGTGTGAGGATCCTGGCACCTCCGGGCTGAGCTGAGGCCACAGACAGGTTCTTGGAGACAATAGATTGCTGCTGCCAATGTCATCTCTATAAATCAGCTATATCTCAATTGATTTCAGTGACATTCTGCTGGATTTATATGTGAGAGCAGACACTGACCTTAAGCACATGGTCTGAACAGGGCCATTCCCACTCAGCTGAAACCATTTGGAGGTTTTCCAATGCCATTTGATTGGCATTAAGAGTCGATCCATAATGGGAGAGTATATAATAGCCTGAGAATAGAATCAAATAAATCTAATCTGGGTCAGATCCTCAGACAGGGATGTTGATGGATCATAAGCCAGCTCAGTGCAGGTTTTAACTAAAAATAAGGACATGGCTCTTTAAATGTCATTGTGAAAGGCCCATATTTGATCTCGTAATAATAATATTTTAATTTGAGCTTGTTCCTCAACAGCACACATCTTCCTTGCTCATTAAAATTAATAAGCTACTTTCTCCGGGAAAGACGATGCCCACACCTGTGTTTCAGGAAGAAGGTGACAAGAAAACAAGGGTGACATGACAGTTCAGGAATGCTCAAAAACCTTCCTCGCCTTAATGCAATGCAGAGAACAATTTTGCACAGCTCCTTAGCTGGAGCAGTTCTCTCCTGGGCTCTCCAGTCTCTAATTTCTATGACCCTGTGAATTTAGTGTACACACAATGCGTGACTGATGCTTCTACACGGCAAAAAACCACATTAATTTTTTATTCTCACCAACCACAAAACTAGAAAACTACTCCCAAGATTGTGTGAAAGTTCATCCCTGGAAAGACATTTGACTTTGGTGGATGGATTTGACCACAGATTAGGTTTGAGAAGGCGGGAAGGAGGGAGGCAGCAAAGTGTTGGCTAGATTTGAGGAGTAATTGCACATTCTTCCTTCAGAAGAGAGGAGATTGGTGGGATGCAAATGGAGGAGATAGGAAGGGAAGAGGAGCTATGGAATCCACAGATCAGAGAGACTCATGACTGATGGATGGAGCTGCTACCACAGCCTGGGGTTTATAGTTTTGCTTTCACTTTCCTTCTTTCCTTGGCCTTTTCTGCCGAGGCAGTGATGTTGGGCTGACAGAGATGGAAATAATTTCCCACCTGTACCAAGAGGTGTCACGTCAGTGGCAGTGGTTGCTACCGTGGGAGGCTGGCTCCAGCAGTCAGGGGGAGGTGAGTCTGGCACAGCTCCATGCCCCAGGTTCCTGCAGCATCCTGGCTGAGCACACATTCCTTGCAGGCACACACGCACACAAAGGGCACACCTACACACCACATATTTACATATTTACATATGAACAGAAATCCTGGACTCACAGGTTACAGACACACAGAACACACCAATGCTGGCACTGGGAGATGCGAATCCCTGAGATCACAGTCCCCATTCAGTTGCTATTACAGACCAACTCACTCACAGAAAGCTGTCTGGGACTCCCCCTGGTCCCTCCAGCCTCCTTTGGTCTTGACCTCAGAGGCTCACTGACCCCTTGCTCCCAGGCCATATCACCCACTCCCTGGCTGGTCCAGCTCCAGCTTCACTGGTGACCACAGACTCCCTCTCACACCCACACTCACTCCAGCTGCTGCACTACTGACATGGGGATCCCGTGGCTCCTGGTCCCATTCCAGTTGCTGCACTCGGAGCTGTCCCCATACACAAGCAGAGAGTCTCTCACACAGGGAAAGAGGGTTTAAATGAGGTTTAAAATGGTGTTTATTGAGAAGACAGGACAGAGAGCACTCATGAGGCACAGAGTATGGCCAGGCAAGCATAATGTCCAGCAACCCGTTTACACTTGACCAGTCACTTTATCCCCTTATCCCTCTATTTTCCAAAGCTTTTTCCTCCCTAATCATTGCTAATGCTTCCCTTTCCCTGCCTTTGCTTACCCCCCTCACCACCCCTTAACAAGCCTTGCACAATCCAAAGATATTCTTCACATGCACCCCCAAGCAGAGACCCTCTTCAATCAAGGAGGAGACCAGAGAGCTGCTGCCCATAGTGGGGGTGCCACTCTGTGGAGCCAAAACTCCTCATGGACAGCCCTGGCAGGTGCTTCTGCCTCTGACTGGGGTATTTGGGCTCCCATGGGCCTCCTGTGTGTGTGGAGATGAGCTTTTTGTGATGTAACAGTTACAAGGAGAGGATGGAAGAAGGCAAGAATGGAGTGTCCTAGCATGGTGGTTCTGCATTGCTCATGGGTCACCATAATGGCAAATCCAAGATGAAGTACAAAGAACCAAAAACACAAAAAAACCACCCCAAAAAACCCACCACCACCACCAACAAAAATCATGCTTGCACACTTTTAAAATTTTTTCATGAATCAGAAGGGCATTAGGGAAGGGTCTGATTGTCCCAATCCATTCAGCCTCCACACTCCTGTTTGGTCTCAGATGACAACAGCTGTCGTCCTTCAGTGTTGTGCAAAAGTGCTTCCTCCCAACACTTGACAGTGTTGCTGCTGTGAGGTGAGTGGAGAAAATTAATCATAAAAATGGGCAGAACGGGAAACCCAGGAGTAAAGAGGACACTACGAGCAGAGCAGAGCTGAGGTTTGGGGACTCCTGTATTGTTTCATTTAAAATTAGAGCCTACAACTATTCCTTTGTATGCTGCAGCAAGCCAAAGTTAACACTTGGGTTCACCAAGGCTCATTTTTCACACTAGCTTAGGGCAAATTTTCAGGATATTTAGATATTAAACTTGCCCTGAAAAAAATTACTTTAAAAAGCTGTCTCTGAGTCTTCTTCACTGCATAAGAAGAGATTTGGCCACCAGTAAAATTCTGCTTCATTCCGTCCATGTGGGATTTCTTTGCTGAGCTGTGAGACATGGGCAAGATAACAAGGAGTGGAAAAAGGGATCAGCAGCCTGCTGGGTCACATCTGTTGGTTTTCACTCCACAACAGAACATCTACTGTCCTGCCAGCATCTTCACCCTTAAAGTGGTACTAGAAAAATTGTGAAGATATGCTTACTGAATATTAACAAGAATTAACTCTTTCAAGTAACTCCAATCTGTGCATAGGATGGATTTAGCAATGCAGTGTAAGGGTTCAGCAATGTTATGCCACATAATAAATGTAAATATTAGGGTAATGCTCAGGATAATCAACTTCAGCCTAACTGGGATTTGCTGCTGATCATTCCCACTGGAATATTGTCTCTTAGTTTCCGTATTCCTCCATCCACCTCAGATAACACAAAAGGTCTGAAAATACCCTGTCAGCCTGGGGTGCCCATGATTTCCAAACTTTTATGATAGAACTGGGAGTGGTACCACAATTCAAGATGAAGTTTTAAGGATTTGGGACTACTTGGGAATTGATGTTTGATTACAGACCTTAGAGTAGAATGGAGAGCCCTGGGACCTCCTGCGGCTTCCAAACTCAAAGTTACCATGCAAGATTAGAGTTTAATGGAAGATTGCTGCAATGGATACATTCCCATGGATATTTCAAATCAGCATTTTCTAACAAAACTCAGTTCTATGAACTGCATCATCTTTATTGTCTTCTGATTGTACTCAATTTAAAACACTAAGCCACATCCCTTTAAATGTCTCTATTATGGTATGGAAAGACAAAAGTGACCAACAACTAGGGAAAGCAGAAAATGTTCTAGGGTATTGTAAATCCCCTAGGAACAGAAGTGTCTTCAGTGTCTAATATGAGATCCACCAGACCTCTTTTCAATCTAGACCTATCAGGCAACCTTAGATTTCTATTCTGGGGCAAATTTTATTTCCATCCCTCTATAAACACTCCATTAGACTGCTCAATGCCTGTTTTCACAGTGGTGTTTTGTCATCATCTCATGACTGATGACAAGGCACAGATAGACTGAGATTTTCCCTCCCTCACATTGGTACCTGTTCTTGGGCTTTATCTTCCTCTTCCAATCCTTCGCTTTGCCTGGTTTATACATGTTTATGGTTTATGGAAAACAGGAAATATAAAGGGAAACCAGACTGATTGTCAAAAGTTAAAGATTAACTACTGAGAGGAAAAAACCCCAACCACTTATTAGACTACAGCTCTGGGGTTTTTTGGGTTTTTTTGCTTCTTTGAGGAAAAATCCCAAGGAGGCTTCTGCTCTGGTGTCTGGCTTCATGTAGGGCAAAGGATCCTACTGAGCCAAGAGAAAGAGGCAACTACTGTGCCCTTTGGCGAGGACCTGATGGGCTGCCTTTTCTTGACACATGAACAACAGAGTAAATGGACACAGAGAAGTTATATAGATTTGCTGTCATACAAATGTAGTTTGCACAAAGCGATGAATTCAGCAAGTGTAGTAGTGCTTTACCTTGGCCTCAAGGGAGAAGGTGAAACAAGCATCAATACCTGCATTTAATGCCCGAAATGAGGAAGACGGACAGACTATAGCCCTCTAGGGCAGCAAGGCTGGTATTGGAAGTTGTGCAGTGCGGGATAAAGGATGTGTGATAGAACAAGGTAGCACGGGTCCAGAGTTCTGGTTTTCTCCTGTCCCATGTCCCCAGGGAGGCTTATTCCATGATGCAGAGACTGCAGATCATTTCCGTACAACCAAGATTTTCAAGTGCTCTTTAAATGAATCCAGATGTCCCAAGTGCCCAGAAAGCATCTTTCTCTCAGAACAGTCATGTTTCTCTCTTCCCTTTACGTTTCTAACATAATCTGGGTGAAGCACAGCCCTCTGTGCTCCCTTCCTTAAGCCTTTTCTCAACCAAGTCTTTGGCAATATCTCAGAACCATTAAAAAAGTGCCCAACATCATCACCCTCCTCCCCTTCACCCAGTGTGTTACGTCCCAGGGTACAGACCCAGAAACTGCCCTATTCAAAGCTGTACAGAAAAGCTGCAACACAGAGATGCAGAGCCAGAGGGTTCTCCTCGTGATCTTCTTTCATCTGATGTGAAGTATTTTGGAAGAACTGTATTAGGTTGTGTGATTAAAGGCTCATCTCTACACACACAGAGGCAGAAGGACAAGCCGTGGAACCACAATATCCCAGAGACACAAGACTCTGAATTGGGCTGGG
The DNA here is from genome assembly GCA_013399875.1 of Gymnorhina tibicen. Lineage (NCBI taxonomy): Eukaryota > Metazoa > Chordata > Aves > Passeriformes > Artamidae > Gymnorhina > Gymnorhina tibicen. The sequence continues at coordinate 254,923 of VXAZ01005369.1, read as the reverse complement.
GCTGTTCCAGGAGAGCCTCAGCTTCATGGGCGGGAGGTAACACCCTTCCCGGGGGAAACAGGAGCAGCTCCCCAGCTCACCTCACAGGTGGGAAAGGCATCACTGCCTGGGTATGGGACACATGATAGCATGTGGAGGAAGAGCAGCTGGGGATTCCGCAAGACCTGAAATGGGATAGGCTGGGGGAGAAACCAAAGTCAGGGAAAGGGAAGGATATAATTGGTTTAGAGAGGAACAAGGGTGGGAAAATGTAGGGAAAAGGGGATGGAGCGGCCAGTCCCAAGTAGACAAATTGCCAGTGGGTGTGATGGTATGCAGGACAATCTCCTGAGCAATGAGACCAGGGGAAGAGATTTTTGGGGACCTGTTAGCAAGGAGATGGGATGGCCCTATTTTACAAAATCTTTCTTTTGGTAATTGCTTCACACCTTGTTCTAGCACAGCACAAGTGAGGTGCTATTCTCACCCCAAAGCAGCACTAATGAGTGGTGAAGACAGGAATGCATCTTACTTTTCTATTCCACATTCCTTTTGTGTGTTTGTAGGGGCACTGTTAACAGAACAACAGAATGAGGAGTTCACCCTCTGAATTCCTTAGACTCTATTGTGATTCTGTCACTAAAATCTCATTGAGAGCAAAAACCAAGGGAATAATTTGTATTAAAATCAGACAGATACAGAACCTAAAACAATTTGATCATATAAGGAACCTTCAGTCTTGAATAAACTTAAATTCAGTTCTGAATTTGCTAGTTAGAAGTCTAAGAGCTTACAAAATGCTTATCATGAAATACAAGTCCCCATAAACCAGCAAAACACATAAATCCTCTCTGTGCTAATTATTTGGAAGATGACAACTAGAGTTGTTACACACACAGAAGGGTCTGGGTTATGACCCTGGGGAACTGAGAGATATAGCCAAATGATGATCAGAATTTCCTGTTGGCTATAATTTCTTTGGGCTTGCTTTTAGTGTTTGGCTCCTGCCAGGATTAAAACCATGATTTCTGAACCTGGAAGGCTTCCAATCTCTTGCTTTCCACCAGACCAATGTCCTTGTGAGGTTCACAGCAAAGATCAGATGCAGTGAAAGGGAGCTTTGTGTGTTCAGGGTCGGAGGGACACAGAGAAGACCCTCTGGGCTGAGCTCCCTGCCTTGGATTATGGCAGGTTTCTTCTCAGATGCCAGATGTTTTCATGTACATCTGCATTTCACTGAATGCCTGGGCTCTTCACAGAAAGTCTTGCACTAAGGTTGTTGTTATGCAGCAAACACTCACTCACCAGTGTAAATTCTCTTCTTTGGATAGTTTCTAAGTATTTGCAATTGCTTTAAGAAGCCATCTTTTCTGTTCCCCAGATCTCAAGTATAGTTTCACATCAGAACTGCTCCTGGAGCAGCCTGATTTATACCACTCTGTTCTCATGCATGGTGAAATGACTCCTTGAATTGAACAGTTCCAGACAAATTATAATGCAATGAAAAAGAAGTATATTTGAGGTCTGTAGGCAGTTTTATACCACTCAAAATATCACCCTTCTTCCTACAGTGATGTGTGCAAGTCCCATTGAAAGACAGCACTTCTCAATTTATCTCTCTGGCATTTGCTTTCTGGGTTTCAAATAATGATCAGGGTAAATCCTGCTTGTGTAGGAAAAGGTCTTCTGCTTCTGAGAAAAATTTCAATTATGAGCCCATGTCCATCCTCACACTGGCAACCTTTCTCTGTATGCACACTAAGCTCCTCAAGGCAATTGAGGCCCTCAGCTCTCACTGGAGTGAACAGGAAATGAAAATGGTTTGGCCTTTACTTGGAGTATTGTGGGATGAAGCCTCATTTCATGCTTGTATATGAAAAGGCCTTAGAGTATTTATTTTTGCATTAAGCTATTCTTTCCTCAAACAACTGGTAACAATATGCCTCCCTTAGGGTGGAAGTCTGTTCTGATGATATAATATACCTAATATTTCTCTGTGGCAGCTGGTCTTCTCAAAATATCACACTGGATTGATAACCTTCAAGGAAGCATTGTACTGCATGTGATGACTGCTTCGTATTTCATCATCACAGTGAGAATTGGTTTAATCTCTCCTACTTTTCCATCTCCTATAAGACCTGCAAGGAGGTAGGTGGCACTTATGTGTCACCTGCACTGGTGGCTCAGGCAACTCTCCCACCAAATCTTGTGTCATCAGTGCCTTTGGCAATAACCTTGGGGCTCAGAAGGAGGCAAGCAAGATTAGTAGGCACAAGAAATAGAGATATCCGTGCCATTGCTCAATGCATGAATGGCTTAAAAGCTGCAGAAACTTTGTAAATATTTCCCTCAGAAAAAGAGCTGCTTTAATTTTGTGAGCTCTGAGTTCTTTCATGGTCATTACCCATTATAGACAAATCAGTGCTCCTGAGTGAGTTTTTCAGAAGGGCTTGCCTTCCCTGGTAAGACTAATTGAAACTGATGGACATAAGGGGTTGTATATCATCCTTTGGGGGTGGAAGACTGAGTTCTTTCATTATCCCAAATCTTATCTATCATGGAATTTAATTAGGAAAAAAAATCATACACAGTCTGAAAAGGGTTTTTCCTAACCCCTCTGAAGTCAATGGATGAGGTCCCATAACCCTTACCAGTCTCAGTGATTGGATCATATGCACCCATGCTCAAAGGTTACAGACATTGCTGCTGATCCTGTGCTGAGAGGTCTCAAATCAGGGGCAGTGAAATCATTGTCTAAGTTTACAGGTGAACTTGGGACAGCAATGTGGTTTCCATCTTGCAGACTTACAGTGTTCATGCCCATGTTTTTAATCGCTATGCAAATTCCCTGTTTCCTTCATTAGGTGCATGTGTCCCAAAGAGCTCATGCATAAGCATTTCAAAATATACAAAATGCCTCTAGTCCTAAATCCAATTTTATTACATTCTTAAAAGTTTAGAGTTAGCAGGATGGACAAATTCCACTCCTGCCTAAGCAGTGCCTGACCTTTAGCTTTCCTTTAAATCAGGCTTCTCCATCTGTGTGATCTTTATGAAGCAAAATATCGTTCAATTAAATCTAATCTTCTGCTTACAACTCTTGCCAGGGTTTCCTCCACCGCTGCTTTGGGACCAGCTGACTCTGTGTGGACCAGGTTCCTATGTGAAAAGGAAAAGGCACATGGAGTGAGGAGTATGTTTCTCACTTGATATTTAAGCTGGTGTGCCACACTGCTCATACATGCCAACACTGGATCAGGACAGGGTTAAGTTACTCCAATGGCAGTGTAATTTTAGTAATATAAAATGCAAACTATATTGGATTCACAATTAAGATGATGCTCTTCATGCTCCTTCCTATGAGAAGTAGGTGACTGTTACCAGCTCTCTCCATGTCTTCCAGCAATGGAGTTGCTTAAATCTCCACTCCTCTTCCCTGTTTCCTTCAAAGACCTTCCAGGTCTCTGAATTGCTGCTAAGAAAATACATGCTTTGATACTAAAGTAATGAGCATTATGGAAGAAAAATACCAGTATGTGTACATATGTGCAGCTCCTATCTCTGTATATCTCTTCACGATTCAGTCTATCTCCAGCCATCCTGTATAGAAATTATGGTTTGTTTCAATATTAGAAGATTTCATGCTAGGTAGCAACAGAGCCCAGACCAAGTTTATGAGTCATTCTCTTCCTTCAAAGGACATAGATTAACCATTTTAAAATAACACAGTGAATTTCTGATCAACAGCTGAGACTTGGTGCAAGAACCTGAACAACTGTTTGACAGACTTTCATGCCAAAGCTCCCCAAATCAAGTTTAATGTGTTTTACGCTCTCTTTAAATCAAAGTTCAGTGACCTGTTTCTTACACTCATGTTGTTATATACAAAGGCAAATAATGTGATGGATTTTAAAACCATGGTATACATCCAGATCACTAGAAACAATGCCTAAACTAGCCTAGATGTAGTTCTCCCCGGACACCTTAAATGTGCCTCCTCAAATATGGCCACATTTGTTTCCAAGAAGATAATTGTGGTGCAGCCCCTTGTCTTAATTGCTATAGCAATTGTAGCAAAGCCTCTTGGAGACAGTTCTTTGAAGCTGCAAACCATTGTGATTCTGTGAAGGGGAAGGTCCTGGATCACTTCCCACACCCTAGTGACATATCCTGTTCTGCAAAAGCAGGGTAGGAGTGCCTCTGTTTTATTCTAAGTAATCTCTGATGCACAGTACAAATTCAATACAACAGCAGTAGATAAACTCTAGGACACACAGCAATTTGGTCTTCTCATTGTCTGCACCTTGAGAACGGCAGGTAGATAAAATAATCTTGTTAGTTGTGAGCACTGACTCACTCCATTGTTAACCTCAGACATCCGGGTGGGTTTCTGAGCTTCTTAGCCAATACCTAAACAAAGCTCTGCCAGTTGTCTTGAGCAAAACTAGATAAAGCAACATCCTGAGCTCTGTTGAGTGAGGAGTCAGAATCTGCTTTAGGGGGTTGTGATCAAGCTTCTTTCTTGATAATAAGATTAAAAAGGTGTCTGGGAAATAGGTGACAGTGACGTCACAGTGGAGCAGTAATATAGACATGCATTAAAGGACAGGAACACTGACAAAGAGTCATTCTGTGTCAGCAGCCAACAGCTAGAGCCACATGTGGACAAAGACTTATTTAGGGAGCAATAGCTTGTTTCATTCAATAAAGTGATAATCTGCTTCATTCTCTCACCCTTGATGGATAAAGTCCCTGTCTGAAGGCGAAGTGGATTATTCTGTATGTGGAAATTGGATTATGGCTGAAGGAAATGGAGCACTCTGCTGTTTCAGCTCATTAGACAGAGGCTTTAGCTTCACCTTCCTGCAGATCTGCTTGGTCCAGGTGCTGGAGGCACACGCTGCGAGTGATGCCCACTGATGTGGCCCAGGGTCATAGCACCTGGCAATTCCTTTGCTGCTGTAGATGTGAAAGAGGATCAGCATTTGGCAACTGTCCAGAGAAAACCCCTCTCCTTTGGGTTTGAGTAAACCCTCAGGATTTGTTTTTTTAACATTTGAGTTTATCTAAGCAAGATCCATTTTGTCTTCTTCTGGTCCCCTCTTTCCACCACGTATTGGAGGTGGTTTAGGTTTTGTTTGAAGAAGACAGTTGATACAGCTGAACAACGTGACCACTGGATCTGGCTTAGGCCCTTGAGAGCCTTTGTCATTGCCGATGCTCACACTCGTTCATGACAGCAAGGCTCTCTTGTTACCACCTCAGGAACAGGTTTCTGAGATCTTCCTCAGAGGTCTCCTTTCTGGGCTGAAGGTGGATCTCGTCAGGACCTTTCTGTCCCACCTCCAGCTCACCTCCAAATGTATTGCAAAGCTGCACTACAAAGAATGGTATGAAAGTCTTGTATGGGAACCTTGTGCACTTCCTCCTTCCCTTTCCATTGGCACTGCTGTGATTGAAGGTTGTCTTTCCAGCCCACTTCACACTGAAGTGGCAGATGACATTTCAGTCATTTCAGTTATATATGGGAAGCAAATTCAAAATATGTGTCTCAAGGACCAAAGGAAAAGCAGCATTTGATACTGAAAGAGAATATATGACTGCTGCCATATGTCTCTTCTAAAAATGAATGGGCAGCCAAGGGGACTAAGGGACCCCACACAGCTGAGCAGTTAGAGAGGACATGTCCTTCATAATAAGCCAATAAGGTCTCACAGGTCTTATTTGGAGACACTACTTCCCTAATATACCTTCTGCAAAGATGAAATTTCTGCTGATCCCCTTCCCAAACCTTCCCAAACCTTCCCAAACCTTCCCAAACCTTCCCAAACCTTCCCTTCCCAAACCTTCCCAAACCTTCCCAAATCTTCCCTGTTTCACAGATGTACCCAGCAGCACAGGAAGATGATGATTTTTTTTCCCTTTCCAACACAAGTGAAACAAAAGATTCACTAGTGAAAGAGCACCACTGGCAGCCATAAATTAGATTTCTGGAAAGTCAAATTCTTGTTGTTTTATCAGTGCGTACGGTTCCTGTTGCACATGGGGCTTTTGGGAGAAAGAGGGCTGCAGGGAATGATGTCAAGGCAGTGAGATCCTTTTCCTGGGCTGGGTTGCAGTGATTGATGGGCAGTGGTGGGGTTATATCATCCATTTATTTTCCAATGGTTTTTAAGGCTGTAACTCAACATAAAAATCCATTTTTTGCCTGCACTGTCATATCTTCTTATAAAATATAAGTGATCTTCTAGTCTAAATTTCGCAACTGCATGCTATAGGCATAAAAAAAGGTTACAAATAAGAAGTGATTTGGCAATAGATGATAATCAAAGCCTCTGTGCAATCAGCTTTCAGGCAAACATTCTTGAATGCAACCTTACACTTCATTGCATTTTTTTTTTTAAAGCAACCCTAAACTAAACCCTTGTTTGGGTAAAGGATTTCCTTGTCATCTAATTGTGTTCTGCTCACGTCTGATCCCCAGGGGGATTTCCTGCTGGTGTAATGATGATGGTGTGCCATAACATCCTTCACCTGGATATTACCTGTGATTGCTATGGTTTTGTTCTGTGATAGTGGCTCTGTCTAATCCTTACAGAGTGAGCAGCCGGAGAATGACTTGTGTGCTCTTCACCTCACCTGGGGGGCCCAGTGACAGGTGAACGCCTCTGTTTGTTCTCCTGGGGTTCAGCATGTCTTTGGGAGGGGACAGGTGTGCTTGGACAGTGTCTGGGAGACACCAAGGTCTGAAGACACTTGAGGTATCCACTGTTGTCTGTAGGATGGACTCACCTTGCAGCAGTTCATGGAGACCTGTTGCTTGTGAGATGGACTCAGTTGGAGAAGTTCATGGAGACTGAATGGTGGAAGACAAATAGGGGTGCAAAAATGTGACTTGCTTTACAGATCTACTCTGCTAGTCAGTAGATATACCAGCAAATCAGAAAAACCAGCCATTCCTCCTACACCTGGATGTTTCTAACACTGCCTACTCACGTGCCTTCCCAAAATAAGAAACGCCTTATCCTTTGCCTCACCATTTGTATGGTCCACAGCACAGCAGCAAGGTGCAGATGCAGGACTTTTTCCGACCTCCCCTGACCATTATCTTCTGGCCTCAGCATGAGATATTACCCTTTTCATAACCTAAGTTTACAGGGTTACTGATGCCCCAACTGTCCAACACACAAAACTTGGACTTCATTGAGACAACACACAGAGGAGGCACTGAAGGCACTGCAAAGTATAGTCAACAGAACTTATTAACAAATAACCAAGCAGAAGGATTTATTGCACATAAATTCTGAAACCAATTATATCTCCTTTGGGGCATGGGTAATGAAAAGTCTCGTGTGTGTGCATTCAAAGCACTATAAATCTGATGTATTCTTCAGTGTCCTCATGTAGAAAATGGGTCTAGTTGTGTGGACTGCAGCAAGCTGGATGCACTGGTTATTGCCACCCAACTACTCTGAACTGGCAGCAAAACAAAGAATTCTGTTTAGGATCTGTACACTTTTTAGTAGTTTAGGGGTTTTTATTAATTTTATTTTGAGTTTTGCTGTGGCTGTTGTTGATTTGCTTTTGGTGGGGCAGAGGTGTTTGTCTGTCTGATTGTTTAAAATAAAATAATGGCCACTTATTGAATGACCTATTTTGAGATGTATTTATTTTAATTTCTATTGTCACTGCATGTTTCAGGATGCATGCAAATTCTACTTCATGAGTAAACACTCCTCATAACTGTAGTTGTAGAGAGATGGCAAGACAGAATCTGAATGCACTTAAGACTTTGCATCTTAAAGCACCTGAATCTAAACTGATTTTAAATTTAAATTTCAAAAAGTTCTATATGTCAATCCCTTTGCAGAAAAAAAAAATAGATAGGAATAGTGAAGAGAATATGTTTAATTATTATAATGATTGCAAAACTAGATATATCTATACCACATGCACCTGGTAGCCTGAATAATTATACAGATGGTGAGGGAAAAAATGGTTGAGAAATTGTCAGTGTCTGCAACTACATTCAGCAAATAAGAGAGGAGGGTCAAAGAGCTAAACTTAATTGCCAGGGTGTTTATGCAGGTAGGCATTTCTGCTTGGCTGTTTTAACTGACTTGGGGCAGTGAGTCAGAAAGCAGCAGCTCATTGTAGTCCCATTCTTCTTCCTGAAATTACTGCCTTCTTTGTGGCTTCACTATGTTGCCATCTTTCTTGACAGTAGCATTTGAGACCAAAGGATATATTGCTCTGCAATATGTTTATGCATCCTACATCTGCTGTACCAGGCCTGAGATAAACCCTACAACTCAGGTCCTGCTCTAGCTCAGCCTTGTTTGCAGGTGGAGTTCTGAGCAGTGCTCTTTGCTACTTGCAGCTGTCATCCAAATTTTAATTGATTCCTCAACTAGACTGAAATGACAGGCTGACATTTTTTCTATAGGATCTACTCTGTTGGGTGATATCTGAGGAGAGACAGCATGGTGGATTTCTGGACTACAACAATGCAGTATGAAAAAGGATAATAGAGCTGAGGAATTACTTTTACTGGGAAATGATGTGGTACTGGTTCTGTGCTTAGCTCATGTGTGTCTCCAGCTGCTACTGCAGTCTCGGGTGAAGGGAATGAACTCAGAAAATGGAAAACACCAGGTTTTAGATCACCTGAAAAAGAATTGGTATGGGAGACTCTGAACTAAACAGTGAGCAGCCATCACTGCTCTACTTCTTGGTACTGGGTAGTACTAACCAGATAATTGACAGTGGAGGATGTTTCTTCACTTCTGCAGCAGTGATGTGCTCTGCCCCAAGCCACAGAGCTGGGCAGCACAGGCAAGAGGGTAGAGAGATCTGCCAAGCTTTGGGCTCCAAGCTGTAGGGTACCAGTCATGACTTGGTTCCTGTACCCGACAGCAAAGTTCCAAAGGAAGAGAAGGAAAAGGGCACAAAGCCAACAGGAAATGGAGGTGGGAGGTTGGCACGCCTGGGTAATGTGTGAGTTTTGTTAGATAGAGAGAAGAAACAAGCTATGGGATGCCAAATCTTTTGACAGGAGAATGGAAGGATTGGAGAAATGCTACCAGAGCCAGAGAGGGAGGTCTTTACTTCAACTTTCTGACCAGGACTACAAAGAAAGGGGAGGGGTAAGAAGATGGCGAGGGTGCGCTCATAAGAAGAAAGAACAGAAATAACGTCAGTCATAGGGAAGAGAGGTTTTTAGTAAAACTCAAACTACTGAAGCTATCAAGGAATCCCACCCTGGAGTAATTCACCTCCTAACTGTGCTGAGTAAAATGATTTCAAGACCTTAAACCGTCTCTGACACAGAATAGCAATGGGTTCAATCAACTGTATTCATCCTGCTGCCACTGTGATGCCAGCTGGGTGTAAGAGCTAGAAGGAAACTAAGCCCCTAGAGGAAAAACTGTCTGTAAGTTCCTGCTGAGGGCAAAGGGCTCTTTCATTTCATTCTTTCCTTCCTTCTCGGATCCTTAGAAATATGAGGCTGAAACCTGTGTTCTCAAGCAGAGACTGCTTTGTTCCCAGGAGAGGCAGTGCCTCTCCTGTAGCACAAGAGAAGCATGTATGATGATTTTGTCTGAGATATCTATTTGCTGCTGATGGACTGCTGCTGGGGAGGGCATATCTTTATATTAATTCAACCTGGGGAGATGTAAAGGTCCATACCCCTCTCCAATTACACCTTATTTTTATGGAAACATTTGTTGTTTTGAAAGTCTTGTTTGTTTTCCTCTCTGGTCCACTGTGTTCTGCTCCTTTCTCCATCTCCTTTTTATGCAACACTCTTTCATACTCTTTTTCCAATTAATTTCCTTACCCCCTCTCCTGCCCCAGTTTCTATCTTCTTTCGGTCTCCTCTCATTTGCTCTCAATCTGCCCTTTTGTCTCTTGCCCTGGTTTGCTGTCCTCCTCCCTCTGTCCTCCCACTTTGATTTCCATCACTCTTTATCAACTTTGCCTCTTCACAATCCCTATCACTGCTTCTTTCCTTGTTCACTGTTCCAGCCTCCCCTTGTGCAGATCACTGTCTGCTGCTGCAGCTTCTCTGGTGGCTTGAAACACAGTTGACCTCTCCATGCAGGAACCAGAGATGGAGTTTGATGCAAGAGACGTTCTTAAGACTTAGATGATTCACTTGTAACAGCAGACACTTCAGTTGCCTCTAGAGACTTGTCTCGCTAGGTCACTTAAGCTGTCACCAGAGGTATCCATTTAACTACTGCAGTTCTTCTTGTCTGATCTATAGCTTTAGATTTTTTAGCCTGTTCTCTCTTCCCCTGTGAGTTGTGGGTACACCTTCTACACCTGGATCGGGAGGAAAAGGACACATCTGAAAGGAGTTTTAGTCTGCCTGGTTCTCAGTGAAGACACTCTCCCGAAAGGGCCATACTGCAGAATAAGACGTGGGCATGGCAAAGGGCCTTCCTGAGCAGCAGGTGTCCTGGAAAACAGATATTTTCACAGTGTGGCCTTATCTGAAGGGTATGCACGGCAAGGAGCTCTGGGGAAAAGTCTCTGTAGGAGACCAAGTGGTACAACCTTTAAAGAAAGCCACTGAGGCAATGCATTTATTAGACTGGAGGAAAACTGATGGAATTAAAACTTCTTCATGTCTCCCAGGCATCCCTTGGCCCTCCGCCTCTCCAGGTGAGCCTCATCTGCCTACTCAGATACAATCATGGAATGGCTTGGGCAGGAAGGAACCTTAAAGACCAGCTACTTCCAACCTCTTTGCCAAGGGCAGGGACACAGTCCACTACACCAGGTTGTTCAGAGCCCCATCCAATCTGGCCTTAAATGCTTCCAGGGATGCCCACTTCTCCAGACAATATGATCCAGTGTCTCACCAGCCTCACAGAAAACAAATTCTTCCTAACATCTAATCTAAATCTCCCATTTTTAAGTTTAAAACTGTTTTCCCTTGTCATATCTCTATCTGCCCATGTAAAGTGTTTCTCTCCATCTTTCTTGTAAGTTCCTTTAGGTACTGGAAAGCTACCATAAAGTCTCCCTTGATCCTTCTCCAGGCTGAATAACCCCAGCTCTCTCAGCCTATCTTCATAGGAGAAGTGCTGCAGCCCTCCTCTGCACATGCTCTAGCAGGTCTATATCTGGTGCTGAGGACCTGCAAGAGCAGGTCAGGAAGGTCTCACAGGAGCAGAACAGAGGGGCAGAATCCCCTCCCTTGGCCTGCTGCCCACGGTGCTGTGGATGCAGCCCAGGATGTGGTTGGCTTTCTGGACTGCCAGCACACATCACCAGGTCATGTCCAGCTTTTCATCCAAAAGGAACCCCAAAACCTCTCTGGAGGTCTGAGGACCGTTCTCAGTGAGTTCTCCTCCCAATCTGTACTCATGTCTGGGACTGCCCCAACAAAGGTGCAGCACTTTGAACTTGGACTTGTTGGACTTTATAAGGTTCTTGTGGGCCCACATCTCAAGTTTGTCCAGGTCCCCCTGGATATCATCCTATTGCAGAACAGAATGGGTTAAACATGAACAGCACTGCTAACTCGTTAAAAATGGTACAGCAGGAGTTATGAAAAAGATGCAGATAGAAGAAGCTGCAAAAATCATATCCTTTTGCATAGAACAGAACACCCTGCTGAAGATTGCAGAACATCCTGCAGCAAGATAAGCAAGTACGCAAAAGAAAAAGTAACATTATAGCTTGCTATGCATTAGCTAGCACATAGACAGAACAAATGGAAATTGTTATGTGGAAGCTTAAACAGCATAAATATCTCTGCCTCTTTTTATTAAATGTCCTTGTGTCATCGATGTTTGGTCCATGTGTTTCAATCGCCGTCAGCATCCCATCCTTCTGTTGTGTCAACTGCCCTGCTCAGCTTGGCGTCATCTGCAAGTTTGCTGAGGGTGCACTCCATCTCCCTGTCTGTGTCACTGATGAAGTTATTGAAGGGCACTGGTCCCAAGACACACCCTGAAGGACATGGCTCATCACCAGCCTCCACCTGGACATTCACCACAACTCTCTGGCTGCCTCCATCCAGACAATTCCTTATCCACGTTGAATCCATGCCTCTCCATTTGGAGATAAGCATGTCATGCTGTGTCAAAGGCCTTACAGAACTCTAGGCAGATGACATCAATCAGTCTTACCTTGTTGCCTGTTGCAGTCACTCCATCATACAATGTCACTGGACTGGTCAGGCACAATTTGTCCCCTTACTGAAGAGATTTAGATCTTTTTAGCCCTTCAGATCTATGGACCAAGGCACGGTATGTTCTCCCTAAGCCTCATTAGTCTTCAGCTTTCAACTTCTTCATAGCATAGCTTGACACTGAAAGCTTTTATCCTCAATTTTCAGTGCACCTCTGCAGATGAAGGAAAACATGGTAGTAGGGTCTCTGGGGGCGCTCTGCTATTGGAAAGCAAGAGGAACCCTTGCTCTTCTCAAAGGTTGTGTCAAGACAGCAGGCAATTAAGCATAGTTATAAGTGAATTCCTCTTAGTCTTAATAAAAGCAGAGGAATTCCCTGCAGAAAACTCCTGAGTTCCTCTTACTGACAATATATGTGTCCAATATAAACCACACCAGACTCAGAAGACATAATTTATTGTGTAAAAGTTCACAGTTAAAGAAAAAATAAAGTACTGTATTTGTAACTAGGTCTGTGCTCTTTTCCCTCTCTCTCTCCCTTGACTCCATTTAATATTCCCAGAGGATATACTGAGACTAATGGGCAAGGTTCTGGACTGGACTAAAATGACAGTTCTACTCCCAAAGATGCAGGACTTTAAACAAGATAAAGCAAAGGGTTGGTAGCCCAGATTACTCCAATATTGCTCTAACACATACACAGCACAATAAAATATGATATAAACTCATCTAATCTGTGAACACAGGATGAGTAAGTACTGGAAAGTTGAAATGTTTCAAATTTTCTCACATTAAAAATGCCTTCAGAATTGGTAATATGTTAAATTGATGACCACTTGTGAAATATTTTATTGGAAAAGCAATGCCTTTTCTGCCAGGGAAGTTGTACTGTCACAACTCCTCCAGAATCAGCTCCAAGGAGGACTTTCCCGAGCAGAAATAGCCATGACAGGATTCATGGCTCTCCCTGAATTTTTCCATCTGCCCATGCCTGGTGGCAGCTCTCCCCCCGTAAATCCCAGCAAGTAGTGAGAGGGTGCTAAATAACTTTCACTATGTTCAAGTCTTTTGTCCTGGAGCAAGCCTCATGTCATTTCTTGTGAGTGTGTGGTCTGGCTGCAGCCTTAACCCAGCACACTGGAAAGGACCCCAGAGGGCAGTGAAAGAGGAACAGCCCTCTTCCTCTGAGCTCCTCACTCTCCTATTATGCAGTTCCCCAACAGGGATGCTCTCGGTGATGCTCCATTTATTCCCATATTTTGGCATTTCGTTCTGCCTTTTGTTGAGTTTCTTCTCTATTTTAAGGTCACTTAAAGGACTTATTTCTAAAAGATGTGATCAGTTGTTCTACAAAAAGGAAGGAAAAATTCCTGTACCTGAGAAGGAACAACCTCATGCAGCAATGCATTTTGGAAAACACCATGGAAACCACAGATGGAAATCACTTGTGCACTACAGGGGGGTCCTGGTGGGCATGAAGTTGAACACAAGCTAGCAACGTGTGCTTGCAGCAGAGAGGAAAATGGTGTCCTGAGCCTCATCAGGCAGAGCACTGCCAGCAGGATGAGGGAGGTGATCCTTCTTTTCTACTCAGCACTGTTTGAGACACATCTGCAATGTTGTATCCAGTCCTGGGCTGCCAAACACAAAAGAGACACGGGCATATTTGAGAAAGAGTCCAAGCAAGAGCCATGAAGATAATTAAGGCAATGCAGCATTTTTGATATGCTGAAAGGCTGAGAGAACTAGGGCTGTTTAGCCTGGAGAAGAGAAGGCTCAAAAAGATCTTATCAATACAGATAAATGCCTGAAGAGAGGGTGCAAATTAGATGGAACCAGATTATTTTCCATGATGTCCAGTGCTAGGACCAGAGGCAATGGGAAAAGACTGAAACAGAGGAACAGATTACCCAGGCAGATTGGGCAGTTTCCCTCATCTGAGATATTCAAAAGTCATCTGGACATGGTCCTGAGGAACTGGCCCTAGGTGGCTGTGCTTGAGCAAGGGGTTTGGGCTGGATGACCTCATGAAGTCCCCCGCAACCTCAGCCCTTCTGTGGTTCTGTGATTTAGACTGTGGAAATGCATATGCTGCTCTGTACTTTTACTAAAGAAAAAAAGGGAAAAATTAAAAAAAAGATTCTTTATGAATAGGCAGAAGCCAGAGATTCACAGAGGCACAGACCTTCTTCCCCACACCGTGCCTTTGAGGGACCCCTCCATGCTTCAGGCATGATGGAGCAATTCAATTTTCATGGCCAGTCAGGCCTTGGCTCCTCTGCTGAGTCACAGATTTTGCAGCGCCAGTTCTGTGGAGTGGCTGGATCTGCTCAGCAGTGCTGGGCTGACAGTGGGGAGCTGCCTGCTGGAAATAGAAACACGAAAATTGATTGCACATGTAGTGAAGGGAATAGCGAGTTTCTTCAACTGGAATCACAAATTTCTGAAGCAAAGCACCCTCTCAGCCTGTCCAAGATGTTGCTGCAAGGGCAAATCAGGCTTGACTCTATCCTACCTGACGCGTCCCTTTTGGTGCTCTGGATGCTGGTGCTGCAGTGCTGGGTGCTGGTGGCGGCAGATGCAGCCCAGCTGTGGTGGCAACAGGCACAGATTTGGGACCTCACATCTGCCCAGAGTAGAGGTCATGTGCTGTTCTTTCTCAAGGGCTTCTCTCTGCAGTAACCCGGGGCAGCTGGTTACAGCAAGAGAGGCTTTTAGAGCTCAGTTTTCCAGGAAGGGATAACACAAAGTAAAACTGTCATGAAGACCACACGATGCATGAAGAAAAGCTTGTGGATTGGTAATGCTGTGAGAGAGCATTATGAACATCTGCTCTGAACAAGTCAACCCCCCCAGCAGATTTGCATTCAGCCCAGCTTCCTTCGAGAGGGGCTTCTCAGACCCCAGTCCCTGCCTTGTGCAGAAAACTGCCATAAATCACTTGAATTTCTAGGCTAATGCTCAAGCTGAAGCAACAGAGCAGTGCAGGATTCCCAGGATTTACAGCCCAGAGTCAATCACTTGCATTGAGACCTCTTACTTTTCTTGGAAAGGGCATTTCCCTGCTCCCTGAGGCAGCTGGGGTGAAGGAGAAGCCGTGTGGGCTTCAGCATGGGCTCCCAGGTGAAAACCCTTGTGTGAATGTCCTCTGCCACCACCACACCTCCCTCAGTGCTTGGACTGATGCTCACTGTCTTCCCACCTGCTCAGCAGGGCCAGGCTGTGCCAGCCCACCCCATTCCACGTGGAGATTTTTGCTTTTTCATCCCAGAAATGACATTTGTTTATCAGCAAAGCAACAAGCATTCATTCATTGTCCTGCTCAGGTAGCATAAACAATGTATTTGGCTAATACCTGACTCTAGGAGGTGACCTTCTGAGCTAATCAAATTTTGTCTAAGTGTCAATTTGCACTGAATTTTCCACAATTATTAATCCATTATCACTTGGTATGCTGACGGAACCTTTAAGAAATACTCCAAAAGAATGCATCCAATTTCTTTTTCCCAAGCGGTTCATGAAAAATATCGAAAAATCCCAGCAGCTGTTTTCAGGTGCCAGGATTTAAAACAAATTCCTTTCTTTTAACTACTGTCTGAGATATTTGTGGAACGTATTAGTAAGCCTGAGTGACCACAGACATTTGTGGTTTTGTGAAAATTGACTTTTGTTTCAGTAAAAAAAGAAGAACCAATAAAAGAAATATTTTAAACCCATGGCATGTTTTCAAAACCCACAGAAGTCTCTGGATAAAGGAAATGGTTTTTAAAATGGCATATTTCAACTGGAGGAGGGAAATTTCAAGAAGTTACAAACTTGAGTATTACTGGATCAGGAAGCTTCTTTATGAGCTATGGAGAAATGATCTCCAGCTGGCATAAACACACAGCAGAGCCAGCTGAGAGCTTTGGAATTTTTATGCCCACTGCTTGCCATGGGGGCAGGCTCAACTCTGCCTGGGATTTATTGTGAGGTTGGAGGGAAGGTTGTCCAGATCCTCAGTGGGAGTACGGACAGATTCTTAGACCAGGTGGGTTGGGCTTCACTTGTGCCAGCGCTGAGAAGTTGCTTCACACTCTGTGGGAGGCCAAAAACAACAGCTCTGCCTTCTTGGAGGTGGTTCTTTAATCTCCTTGCAGAAAAAGCTGAGTCTTGCTCTTTTGCCTCAATTTGGAAGATTTAGGGTGATTTTTTTATGTTGTTATTCAAAAGAAATTTTAAAAACTGTTGCTTCAAGAGGTATGGGAATGGTATTTCCATTTTCTTCTCTCCCCTTCACTTACCTTTCCCTTATGCCTTGATTTACACTGCACCAAGTGGCCCATGTTGCTCTTCATGCACACTGTGCGCAGTTTGTCTTCCCTATCTTCAGCAAGGCTGCATCTGCTACAGTGAAAGGTGAAATTTTACCCAGCAGTCTCCTGTCCCCCACTTATGAGAAGTGAAGTATTTGGGGTTTCTCTTTTTTTTTTTTTCCTCTTCCTTTTTCTTTTTTTTTCTTTTTTTTCTTCCTTTTTCTTCTTTTTTTTTTCCTTTTTTTTCCTCTTTTTTCTTTTTCATTTTCAGCTTAGCCATTTCATGGGTTAAATTCTGTGGCCACACTTACATCAGTGAGGTCAGGGTGTTCCACCAGCCTGACTGCAACCCATATCACATGCTACAAGCCAGCATGTATATGTATCTGTTTCCCTCTTTCTCACTCCCCTGACTCACAATGGCTCATAAAATTTTTGATTTTAGATTAAATGCCAGATGGGTCATCTTTTATACAGGAGAACTGAAAATTGCTTCAAACCCTGGACTTCCTTAGCAATAGCAATGACAAGCATAAAGTTATCTTTAAGACATGGCTTCAGTTGGATATTATTAATATTTTAAAGAGGAGAAGAATATATATGAAAGGAAAAGGAACACCACACATGTAGACAAATATTCCCAAGAATTCAGGATTTTTTTACTAGATTGTCGGTTTTTAATTGGAGTGTAAGACTGATGGATAAAAGTGCATGGGCAGCAAAAATAGGGCAGTTTGTTGCACTATATCTGTCTAAGGAAACAATATGTTCAAGCCCCTTCCTATTGCCCTGCTTTGCCCAGAAATGTGTAGTTGCATCCCTGACAGATGCTGCAAAACCCTATTTAATCAAAGACCATTACTATACTGAGTGTGATACCAGTAAGTCATCCACAGCCAGCATGTAACTTCCAAATATTGGCATCTTGGCCACATTTTACAAATATTTTTCTTCCCCTGTGGTAAAGTCTCATTTATGCATCCTTTCCATGTGCTGGGCAGCAGGGTTTCATGGAAGGAATCCCCCTGGAGTTCAGTGGGGCTATTCATTCCTGTAGATGTTCATTGCTTCCCTGCTTGCCTAGACTAAACCAGGATCCAAATTTTTAAAGGCTGCCTTAAAAGACACATCTAACCCCTCAGTGACACCGGGATCTAAGTACTTAATTTACTTTTTCAAAGAACATGAATGATGAAAAAAACATGACATGATTTTCAGAATGTTTTCTAGAAGGAGGCAGCAATGGTAGATTTAAAAATGGAGCACTTTTAAGGATTAATATGCACATTTCTATTCCAAATCTTCAAAGCTTCATTAGTAATTCTGGGTACACAACTTCTTGTGTCAGACACACTTGAGGGAGCACTGAGTGAATCCTTAAAACCCAGGTCCCTCCAAGGTGTCTCAAGACACCCATCAAAAAATACAGTCAATTTAGAGCACAAGTCACTTTACAGATCTTTTATTGCTTCTGAATAGCTGCTGTCATCCTGTACCAAATCATTACAGAAACTCCACACCTGCTATCCCAAATAACTGCATTTGGGGTGGAGCTATTTGGTAGCAAGCAACACTGTACGCCCTACAAAACCCTTAAAGTGTAATAATGGAAGCACTGAGTTATTTGTGAATTGTCATTCCTGATTTATATCAAATGACATATTCCCCTTCAGTCTCCCTAATTACCAGCATTTTTTATTCCTTTTTTTTTTTTTGAACAATATCTGGGAGTATTTACTGAATGTCAAATGCCTTATTTCACATCATTTTCAGTTTGGGAGATTAGATCATTGGTAGTTCTGGAGATGTTGCTTTGAATTATTTGGAAGGTATAAATCTATAACATTTAATGAATTTCAGGAGTATTTTTTCATTAAAAATGTATCACAGGGGTTCAGTGTGTGATTTCTTGAGTCACAGCAGGCATTTTTAATTAATTTTTGAACCTGGCAAAGTGAATAAGTTGTCTGCCAAAGGGAGTTTTGTGATGCTCTGAAATGTAAGTTAGGCTGTCTAGCTTGTGCTTTGACTTATAAGAAGGAAAAAAGGGTGGGGGACACACACACAAGTGCTGCCTTATGAGACTCAAGTGCACATTAGTGCCCATTATGAAAATACTCTTTTTTACTCAACTTCATGAATCCTGAAATACTAAACCAAATCTTAAATGACCTATGACATGGTCCTCAGTTTCTGCATAATGGCATATCACACATTCTATAAGTTAAGATGACGGAAATTTCATTTTAAAAAGCATAAGAAATGAAATCACCAACTCCAGTTCCTTTTCTGGTGGAGATGTTTAAAAAAGCTTCTAATGGCCATGGTCAAATTAATTTTTTTTCCATTGAAAAACATCAGTTTTTTCAAGAGAGTTTGATGTTTCACCAGGAAAAGCTCTTTTACAATCTCCCAGCAGTCAAATCTGTCTCCCAACATCAAATCTGTCATGAACATTTCAGCTCAGGGAACTGCAGATAGACTAGGATTAAAGAAGGGGCAGTGAATCTCCTTCCTTTGTCCCCTTCCAGCAGCAAGAGGAGGTGTGAGGAAGCATCATTCTCACCCTCTGGCTGGTCTGGAGGGTTTAGTGGGGTTCATTTAATCAGTAAGGCCTGAGACTCACAGACCTGCCATTTCACCTCTCCCAGAATTTAAATATGGAGAAACACTAAGGCTTAAAGATTGCTGAGGGTTTGTTGTTGCTGGCCTTTTTTTCTCGGCCTTTTTTTCTCCTCCTTTTTTTCTCCTGCCACTGGCTTGAAACAATCTGCAGGAATTGGGCATTGCCAGTTAGACATCCCACCACACTCGGATCCCTGTGCCATCAGGCCAGATGGGGAGGGTATTAAGCTTACAACTGCCAAGCATCTGTTCTGGATACAGGGAAGAGGATCCAGCCTCCCTGTTTAATCCTGCAGAAGCTGCTAGCAAACATCTAGATCCATCAGAAAACAGTTCACACAAGTTCTCAGAAAAAGAAGGGGTGTATATATGTCTCTTTGTACTGTTACCTGCAGCCCCTGGAAGATGTCAAAATCTTGTGGAGGAAGTATTTGCTGATCTCTATCAGCAGTGTAATGAGGTGGGTGACTCAGTGTTGCTCTAATTAATGGATGGAAAGACCTTTTCTAAAATACATTTCGTATGTTTCCCCCTGGAGACAGGAGATACCTGCAACAAGCACATCCTCCCACACCTTTCCTGGGCACTTGAACTTATTAGTGAATCCCCTCCTCTGCTCTTTTACTAGGGCAGGCACTGCTGTAACAACCATCATGGGAAATGTAGGGGAGGTAGAGCTCAGGAACTCTGGCAATGGTTTTTAATTTCATCTCGTGTCATGAATCAACCATGAGTCCTAATGGCATGTGCTAAAGGTCTGCTGTCTCACCTACTCTGTAAATAAAATGCTCCTGCATGAAGAAGAGTGGGTAGACCAGCCAAAAATGATAATACAAACCTCTACCTCTCTGGCATCATGTGTAGAGAGTATGGGGTATCTTTGGGGTATCCTTCCTCTACAAGGTTACCATCACAAAAGATTCCTAATGTTTTCATAGGGTTACTTGTATAAGCAAGTTCTTAGCTCAGTGGGGATAAAAAAACTCTATCCAAATGTGCTGCAAAGGAGATGACTTGAGTGAAATAAAAACCCAGAAGTGCCCTTGCAAAGCTTTTTGAAGCATTTACTCATTAAGGTTAGCCTCATGCGAGATTTTCTCACTAGAAGGATTGACAGGGTTTTCATAAAGTGTTAGAAATCCACAGATCTGACATCTATCAATATTTTTGGCCAGCAGGTTCAGAGGTTGTTAGTACAAGTCACACAGACACACAGAGGGCCTAATCAGAAAAAGCAAACTGCATTGATGACAGTGGGCTTTAAATAGAGACCAGCAAAAAGGTGTTTAGCTGGAAACTGAAAAAGAGGACTGGCATTACTCAGGGAGTGTGAGATAATTTCTCTGGTCTTCCCATCACTCCCCAAAGTTTGTATGGCTGTTGCTGGGATACTTTGGCAAGGGCTACTAGCATGAGACAGAACAGAGAAATCTGATCTGGGACTGTGTCCTATGAGCCAGTCAGAGGGAGGCCAGTGGGACCACCAAGCAGGCAGAGAAGGGCTCTCATCCTGATAGGGAGAAGACAGCACTGTGATATCCCTTTTAATGTGACTGTTTGAAACACCCCAATCAGCAATGACCCAGGAAACCACAAACTCTTCTTTAATGACTTTACTACTGGTGAGTGAGAGGTGATTCTGCCTTCCCTAGTCTTTCCTTCTTCCTGTGTAGAAACTGAGTGATTTTTTAACTCTTTGCTGGGTTCATTTACCATTGGCCATCTCACTTTTTACAGCTTTTTCTCCTGTGTAGATTTGGCACCACTGTATGACACCATGTTCTGTGGTGGGTTGCTCTTGGCTGTCTGTCAGGTGCCCACCCATTTACTCTCTCAGTCCCTCTCTTCAGCAGGACAGGGTGAGAAAATAAGCTGAAAAACTCATTGGTCAAGATAAAGACAGTGTAATGAAAGAAAACAAAGGCCATGTATGGAAGCAAGGGACATTAGAAAAAAATTATTCACTACTTCCCATCAGCAGGTGATGTTCAGCTACTTTCTGGGAAGTAGATCTTAATATATGTAATGGTTTCTTTGGAACACAAATACCTTAATAATATATGCCCTGCCCTGCCCCTTTCTATCAGATTTTGTTGTTGAACACAACATCCTGTGGCATGGGACAGCCTTTTGGTCATCTTGGTCAGCTGTCTTGGCTGCATCCCTGCCCAGGCTCTTGTCCACACCAGCCTATCAATCTTTGAAGGAGGAACTGAAAAAAAGATTTGATACTGTGGGAACACTGCTCAGCAACAGCCGAAACACTGGTGTGTTATCAGCTCAAACACAGAGCACAGCACTGGCAGGGCTGCTATGGGGAGAGTTAACTCCAGCCCAGATAGACCCGGTACAGCCCCACAGAGAAGCCAGATTGAGCAGGGGCTGCTGGTACAGCTACACTCAGCTGGTCTGGGGAAATCAGTCTGTTCCTCAGATTTAACCCAGCGACCATCCCTGTCAAGGCTTTGAGAAGTACTGGTTCCCTACAGTGACATTAAACACAGGGACTGGTGTGAACTCTGCCTTGGGTTTCACAGGAATGTGCCCTCAGGGCAGCCTTGGACAATATTTCCTGGCTGTGTGGAAAACTTTAGTTTCCTATAGAGAGTCCTCAGGAGTGCTCTTTGCCTTCAGTGCATGATGTATCACAGAATATTTGTATCTGCACGGGCCGAGAGATAACAGCTACTGCACCTGGAGTGGAAACCTGCTTGTCCTGTCTCTCTGGGAGCAGATTCCTGTGTGACTTTCCCATGCATTTCCCCACACCTCTGTGAAACCACAGGCCATGAACTCACCCAGACTGGCATCTCTTTAGGGAAAGCGACTGTCAGGTCTCAGGTCTTTGTGGAAACACCAAAACTGTTGAGGTTTGTTGCTTTGCACTTCCTTTATGGATAAAAAAGGTGATGCTGTTCTTCCCAGTGTAGGTATTGCAGGATTAGATGAGTGGCATCCTGCTCCCCCTTATCTCTAACTCCACACCATTGAGTAAAGGATACTGAGGAGGACTTTTATATATGGTAGAGATCTGTAGGTTCTCTTAAGACAGGCCTAGCAGCATGTGAAGGTATCTTTGTGGCTTCCTGGTTGGAGCAGATGAAATGCAGTAACTCACAGCTGATAAATTCTGACAGACTGCCTGGATCTGCCTATGCCATTCAGTATTTTATCCACAATCCCACAGGTGTTGCTCCCACTCCTTAGCCAGATCCTTGTGCTCCTTGAGCTACCTCGCACTTAGTACTCAGGAAGAAAAGCTGAGAGAATAACTGAGAAAACCCCTTTTAAGTCATCACACAACAAATCCAAGTTTTCTTGCTGATTTAGCAATATCTTCTGTTGTGTCAACAGAGGGCCAGCCAGGCCATTTCTGTGAGATATTTTTGGTCACTGACAAACACTTTGATCCAGCAGATTTATAGTTGTCTGGCAGAAGTCCTCAGCTGGTGTTCATCATGCTGATTACACTGGCTGAATCCTTGCCTTGCTGTGCCTCCCAAATCAAGACACATTTTTTTGTGTGCAGTTCCTTTCTTGCTTTAGGAGAAAAAAACTCAAAAATATACCCCACCTCCCACCCTATAAAATAAAAATGAGCAAAGGATGCACAAAATAAGCCTGCAAAAGGGAGACATTGTCTCTTGGAAGAAAATTGAAATTCTTCTAAGTGAGAACATTATAGCCTATGGCAGTGTCACGTAGCTGCACTTTTATAATGGACACAATATAATGAGTGCTGTTCATGAAAGCTGGTTATTATATCCTAGCTGGAGGTCAGACTTTGGCATATATAGAGCCAGTAATTTGTATACAGTGGGAGTTCTGCTGCTCTTCTGGTTTTCTTAGGTTAAGTCTATATCATATCATATATCATATTTGAGCTCATATTGCTTCCTAAACTACCCCATCGTCCTCAATTCAGAGATGAGCATTTGAAGCTCAGTTTCAGCCCAAGCCCTTAAGCTCTACTGATGTCAAAGCTCATTCCTTGATCAGTTTGTAGAGTGTTTTGAGTGTGTCTCTTAGAGGATTTGCTGAGCTTGGATGCAAGGAGTGCCTCCTTTGGCCTCCCACTGGTCTCAGCCTCTTTGGACTCTTCTGCTCCTGCTCTGTGTGATGCTGGACATCAGGTTTTCCTTATGCACATTTTTTTCCACTTATTGGAGTTTAAGTAAAAGCTGTTATTGAGCTATTCAGTTCTTCCAGTGAGTGACAGGGTTTGGCCTGTCCTCACAAAGGGTATTGGCACAGAGATTGTAGGATGGCTGCAGGAAGGAAGATTTTTGGCTGGTAGTGCCTTCTGTGGTCCCATCCAGGTAATCATCAGTCTCTCTCTAGGGGCAAGGTACAAACCATTCATCTTGTTCCACCTCTCCTAGGGTACTTCTTGGAGGAGTCAGAGCCAGTCTCCGGGAGATGCTGCTTTTGAGTTTGTCATGCAGCAAGAATTCTATCTGGTGGAGTGATCATTGAAACAAAACAGCTTCTGCTGACAGATCTGACTGTGCTCATCACTTTTGTTCATCTTTGGGAGCTTAGTAAAACCTCCAGGGTTTTTGTTTGAAAATTTTACATTGTTGTCTGTTCAACTGTGAGAGAAGGGAAAAAGCAACTATGCCAGAAGTTTTATTGAAGTATAAAAAAATGAAACAAGCAGTCTAAAATGGCTAATAAAATGGTGCCCTGTGCCCCAAACTACAAGCAAGAAATGTTACATTAGAACTGATACCTAATCTAGCAGATAAAGCAGTTCGTGTCCATACATAAAATTAATTAGGCACAAAATACTCTGTACAGGCAGGCACTCCCCATTATCTCCGAGGTTTTATTCTTTTTAAGTAAACAGAACCAACATATTGAAAGTGTGGGGGTTTTCTATGGAAAAGCATAATCTGCACTATTTTTCTCTCTATCACATAGCAGGAACCTTAGGTTACTCATTAAAATTTCTGATGTGTTGTGGGTAAGAGGATATCATGCACCTGTGTTCTCTCTAATGTCTCCTGATTTGAAGCTTGGACTGGGAATAGAGAAATTTTCTGGCTCTGCCCATGAATGTGGTGGGTCTGCTCCAGGAAAGCCTGCTGCCTGCTATCCTCACCAGTTGTCTCAGAGAACAAGAAGCTGCATATCACCACACAGCAGTAGAAATATTAGCACCCAAATTTGTAACATCTGTCTTCCTTCATATCATCACCATATGGCAG
Source organism: Gymnorhina tibicen (assembly GCA_013399875.1). Taxonomy (NCBI): domain Eukaryota; kingdom Metazoa; phylum Chordata; class Aves; order Passeriformes; family Artamidae; genus Gymnorhina; species Gymnorhina tibicen. Next base: position 230,666 of record VXAZ01005369.1, on the reverse strand, counting down.
ACTAAGAGGAGGGTCTCAAGTGTACCTCCCTGAATGGACCATTATGTCTTCAATTCATCAAAGCTGTGCTATAACTTCCTTTCCTTTATGCACCTGCTTTTTCTTCAAGCACAGTCCCCATCTCTTCTATGCAGAAATAACCTATGTTTCCTGTGTCTCTCCTCCTCCCTTCTTCCCATCAGTGCTACTTCCTTCCCTTTCTAAGCCCCTAGGTTGGTCAAAAAATCCCTGCTGCATTCCCTCTGGCTGAGGGGCTCGTGTTAACATGCCTTGAACCATGTAGCCCTCAAAATAAGAGCCAAACATATTTTCAGCTGCCCACTCCTTGACTGTGGTTTAATATCCTGGGTGAGGAAGGGCATCCATGTGTTCCCCTGAGGCAGAGAGGGCAGCCAGAAATAATTTGCAGTTGTGTTTTCAGATGTAAATAACATTGCAGTCTGCATGCAAATGTAATAGCAGCTCTGCATGACACGGTGCTCTACACAGTTGTGTCTACAGATACGTCCACCAGCACTAAGACAGGCTTAGCTACCAAAATCTCATTCTCAGCAATTTTCCTTGCTAATTAGGAGGTCCACAAAACCCGTGGGAGCAGGATCGTGGCAGTGCTTTCATGCTTCATTTTGCACTCAATATTTTGTCATCTGCTTCTGGGGGGAAAACTGTGGGATACGGTTTGAACATTGTGTTGCTCCCTTCCAAAATATACATCACTTTTAAAGTAGTAGTTATTTCTGATATATTATGGCATATCTTGGGAAAACTTTCAAAGCACATGGAAAGAAACACAGTAAATAAGAGATGGCCCATCCAAAGGACCCAAGACATTATGGAACAAAGATGGTTTCAATTTGCCTTCAACCCAAAAGGTTTCAAGGCAGGGCAAACTTGTGCTGTCATTTCTTGCTTTCCATGGCATCGGGAGAGCAAGGGACAAGGACATGGAAAAGCAGGAAGATCAGTCTGGGGAGTGGTCATGCAGGGCAGCATGGCCAGCAAGTCACTTTGCAAGAAGCTCTGAGTGCTCTTCTAGAGCCCCAGCTAATCCCAAGGTGCCAGAAAGGAGCCTGGACTAGAGAGGAAATAAGAGTCAGTTCGATAATGCAGCTTTGAAGTAGCCAAGTAGTGATGTCTACATGTGTCCAGCAAATCTCCACTGCAGAGAAATAAAGTTCCCAAGCTTCTTCTCTTTTTTTTTCCTCTAAGGAGGTTGCTAATTAGAGATAGTGCAAATGAGCAGTAAGTTCCTTCTTGGGATTTCTGTGTTCCAGAAATGCCTCAAATCAACCTGCACACAATACAGAAAATGATAAAAGAAAACAGTGCACTGCCTTGTGCAAAAATCTCCACATCCCACTTTTCTTCAAGGCCAGGTACAGTGGTAAATTAGGCACAAAGGACTTTATATTTCTGTGTGGTGGGGGTACCAGCTCCTACAACAGCTTGAAGCCCTTGCAAAGCAGGCTGTTCCCAGCAGAGAGGAGCAGGAGCAGCAGGTCTCAGCTGTGCTGCATGCAGGATGCTCAGTGCTCTGGGGCAGAGCAGATGGAAACAGTCCCAGCCTCTTTTTAATTTGCTTGCCTTTATTTCTGACCGTGTAGATAAATATTGAGGGACTGTGTTCACAGGGAGGTGTTAACACTCCCAAGCAGCCGAGGAGAGCCCTGCTCCAGGGCAGAATGAAGGAGGCAGTGATGTGCCCGACCTGGGAAGGTGTCAGGGTGTGTGATGTGCCAGGGCACATGTATCACACTGTCCACCAGCCCCCAGGAGGGCACAGCCACTGTGTTAATAGAACTCCTGGGCTGTACTTCAGTCGGGTCATTTGACCGTGGTTGCCAACATCCTAATGAATGGATAGAAGCAGGAGGAGGCTGCTCTGCTGGCAGACAGGTTGGTGGCCAGGCAGAGGGTTCCATTTTGATTTAAAGCTGATGTCTGGAATCATTTCATCCCTAATGTGCTGGGATGGCTGAATTGAAAACCCTTTTTTTTTTCCAGGTAAAACTTATTTCCAGTCCAAAGCAGCAATGAAGGTAATGGGGCTAAAGGAGAATTCAGATGATTTTGAAAGTCTTGTTTCCAAAAAATGGAAACAATCTGTTTGGATTTTGACATAACATTTCTTTCACTATGTTAGAATTTTTATAAGAAAAGGAAGGACGGCATGCCTATGAGACTATTTTTTTCCACCTTCATCATCCCATGTAATAAAAGACAGTAATTCTCCCTACAAGTCATGCTTGTCCATAAAATGAAATAATTTTCAAAATAAAAAAAAAGCCATTTCAGTACTGGTATGATTTCTGCTGCTTAGATCAAACTTCTGAATTTTGTATCTTTTATCTGAGATGTTTTTATTTTCTATATTCTTGTATGACAATATATTATCACGTTATTTCCTTTCATTTTCTAGCTCCACAATGAGGTATGTTCCAGCACAAAAGTATTTTTGACTCAGCTCTTTTAAAAAACCCATCAATTATTTTAATTGTCCCAGTGCATCCTAAGGACATTTAATCAGCGGTAAACTGGAGAGTGGCTGAGCAGTATATTTAGTAGTTATCCAGATTTCTAGAGTCCTGTAGTAAATGTTTAATATATCTGTATGTAGAAAATTAAAAAAAACCAAGCAAACAACTAACCTTAAAGCAAAGGAAGCAAGCCTGTAATTGCTGTAGTGATGCTAAAACAAAATGATCTCTGTTTCTTGTGAGAACTGATTCAGGGCTAGAGAAATACAAGAAAAAATAAATTCTGTGTCTATCAAAAGCTCATTATTGCAGCAATAGGGTATTAATAATTTGTTTCCGCTGGAAAAAGCAGAAAGGAAATGTCAATAACATTTACCAGTATGAATACTCTCAGAATTGCTGCACATTTAATTACAGGTTTGGATTTAAAAGTTGGATTTCTCTCTCTCTCTAAGCAAATAGTTTATTCAACCAGGGACAGAGTTCCTCTCTCGTCAGAAAGAACACAAGATATCTCATATCTGCCCTCATGGGAAACAATTTCAAATATTTGTGAGGTAAAAAATCATTCCAGGCTGATGTTTTAACTACATCTTGAGCTGCTAGACTTTGCTTCCTGCCTGGCTGTTTCAGCTTTCCCTTCCTTGCTGCCAAGCCCTGCTCCCATGCCATCTAGTCTAGCTTGGCCACTTGCCACTTCTCCTTCCACCCTCTGCAACCTGGTAAAAGGACACCCCTGGTCCCAGGAGTGACCACAGTGGTGGCAAGGAAGCTTGGGCACGGGCATCGCTCCCATCACGGACTAAAAGCTTTCTGAGCTCTGGGTTGAAGTGCTTTGACAGGCAGGAACAGCTCAGCAGCCTGTCATTGCAGTAGGAATGAAAGAAGCTGGGCAGCACAACCACAAACGTACAGCTGAGGTTAATTGCAACACTGGCACCGAATTCACCACTGGGACTCCTCGAATGGCAGCTGCAGAGTCACCCCTGCACCCCTTTCTTGGGGTTCCTTTCTCATTTAGTTTCTCCACAGTCTCTCTCTTTGACTTCAGACATTTATCTCTGGGAAACACAGTGGATTTCCCCTGAAACAGGATGCTGCTGGCTGGGTTTGTGTGAGCTGACAGGACCAACACGAGAGGGACCTGCAGTGCAGCTGGCACTCCAGAAAGCCCCCAAAACACCATATCTAATTGAATATGCCTGTCTATGTATACCTTGGGTGTAAACCCTGGAGATGAAGCTGGGAGAAAACCCAGGGTAACACTGCAGAGCTACACTTTTGTACCTAAATATGGACCTGGATGGGGTGAGGTAGCAATTTGCTAATTGAAATCGCACCAGAAATCTCTTATAGCCTGTCCGTAGCCATAGGCTGAGAATGATTCAGTCATTAGTGAAGATAATTAGGCTAACACTAGATTGTCATTGCTTCTCTTGGAGTTACAGAGGCTACATGTTCCAGCCCATAGTATCCAGATTTCTATTGAGTTCTGCATAACTTCCTCAGGATTTTGAGTCATTAAATGAGCCATTTTTTTCCTCTTAGTTTCATTAAACAATACGACACAAACTGCATGCAGAAAACTGCTTCATTTGCTAACCATTAATTTTTCAAGCATTAAAAGAGCACCTGATCAGCTTCTCTTGCAACACACAGCTTGCCTTGTTAATGTTTCAACAGAAAATTTGCTTTGCTATGTAGAAAAATACACATGTATATAGTTCTTTCTGACACCCATCCTATGACAGGCCATAAGAGGGATGTAGGCAATATCTATAAATCATGACATGCCTACAGAAAGTGAACAGGAACCAGCTTGTCCAGGTGGTTTTTGTTTAGCAAATACTGGATTACATCAAGTAACACATTGAAAGTAACTACTATTCACACAGCACATGGAGGGATTCCAATCTATAGGCTACTGCTACTGAATACAAGCACTGAATACAAGCTTCATCTCTTTTTTTCCTCTTCTGACCAAATAAAACAAAGAAAAATTCCTCCCCTCATGGGAGTTTTTACATTGCCTCTTCAGTCAAATACTCACTGCTCTTTCTTTTTTTACTGGACTGTGTCCCCTGGGATACAAGTTTTCCAAAATTCCCAGAAAGCAAGTTAACACCTCTGGTAAAATTGCCCAATTATCAGAAAGTAGAACCTGCTGTCTCAGGTATTTTCATCTAGTATCTTTACCTTCAAAAGATCCATGTCCATTCAAAATATTTTTTAGAGCTTTCATATTTGCATTTTGACAGGAAGATTAATAACACCTGTGGAGTTATGCAACCTGTGGGAAGGCTCAGACTTTAACATTATTAGCTGAATGTTGCTTTTGCATAGAACAGAGGGGCACTTCAATTTAATCAGTTTCCTGTTTGAATGACATAAAAACCTGGAACAGGGAGAAAATTCTAGCAGTGTTTTGAATGCACCTCAGTGCATTTTACAGCGAGTAAAACAAGGCAACCTCCTGGCCCCTGCAACATTATGACTGAGCATGATTAGGACTGCCTAGCTCCCTTCTCATGGCAGCCAACCAAGAGCGATATAGACCCAACCATGCTACGCGTGCCTTGCAAGAGGAAACAGCTGCATCCTGGTGAGAAGGATCCTGCATCCTGACTTGGATTGTTCTCTCATTGTCGGTCATGTTAGAGCTCCATTTACACAGTCTGCAAGCACAGGGAGTAAGGGACAGGCTTTGAGCCTCAAAATGGTCACACTCAGGATACACACTGGGGTGTTTTGGAATGCTTTGGAGAACAAGGTGTTCTGGCGTACAGCAGGTGGGTTTGGCAAACTAGCTCTGAGAACCTTCTAGCAATTGGCATAGCTGATCAACAAGCATGGTCCTGACTTAAATTTGTTTTGTAGACACAGTATGTCTGCCATAAATCATGGGTTGGTAACTTTTAGAATACTTTGGGAAAGTTATTTACTCTTTACGGGAGCTTTCCAGCACCTACAGGGACTACGAGAGAACTGGAGAGGGACTTTTAACAAGGAGATTTAATGACAGAAAAAGGATGAAAGAGGGTAGGTTTGGATTAGAAGTTAGGAAGAAATTTTTTACTTTGAGGGTCATGAGGAACTGAAACAGTTTTATCTGAGCTTCATCTCTGGAAATATTCAAGGCCAGGTTGGATGGGGCTTTTGAGCAACCTGGTCTAGTGGATGGTGTCCCTGCCCATGGCAGGAAGGTTGGAACTCAATGATCTTTAATCTCTTCCAACCCAAGCCATTCTATGATTCTAAGTTTATCATTCTAATGTCATCCAGTCTTTGTGTGTGTGTGTGTGTGTGAGCTGTGTGGATAGATGAACATCCTGGGGCTTATCAAAGAAGAACTTTAGAAGTTCTTTTTCTTCTGTGATCCCTCTGTGACTTGAGCTGACAGGATTTTCTCACAAGGAGGGCCAAGTACACACAATATGTGGCTTAGAATTCGGCCCATGCAGAAGAGTTATCCCAGCCACAGCTGAGTGTAGAGAGGGAGTGAGTAAATCCTCACTTCAGGAGGCATGGTCTGCCAGGCTCCATAAACCCTAGGACATCTCTATGCAACCTGTAGGTGGTTGAAAACACCTGCTGATTCACTAAATGGAGAAAATGCTGCTGGGACACTTTATGCAATGGAAGTGCCTGTTGGAAGGGGCTTCACATTTAATAGGAAGAGTCATATGGAGCCACTGACTCTGCAAAAGCCAGGTTAAAAATACCCATGTGCCGACATCAGCTTCCTTTGATTTTTTTCTTAGAATAGCAGTAATGACCTTGGCACAAAGCTCTGCCTGGAGGCAAATGACCAGCTGGGATTAATGGCCCTTGACTTAATTTCTGCCCATCAGCACCTCCCAGCCAGTCATCAATCCTACTGAAATGCTCTGTGCATTGATTATTATTGATTCATTCATTGATTGTGTCCAGGGTCTAAAGTTAGAAGCTGAAGTACTGAAGGCACCCTGGAGACTCTTCTAATAAGATGAGTTTGCTTAATTCATAGACTATTTGAGGTGCTTTAGAAAGAAGCATCATAAAAAGAGGTAGAAAAGGAAAAGAGCACTTATAGGACAATGAAACCTAGATTCCTCGGGCTATTAGAGTTGATGGCATGTATCAAATTACTTGGAATAGGCTTGGTACATAAAGCAGGAGCATAGAGGAATTTGTGTATTATATGTGCCACTTCCCAAGGGACAGTAAGATTCCAGGCAAGAAAGCCCATCAGATAACCTGGGTGTAGGGCAGGAAAGGCATTTGTGGGATCAGTGTCCCACCTCTCTTACTGAAGACATCACTGTTTTGTTTGCCTTCAGAAACAAAGACATTCTAATTTTCTGCACATTGCCTGGACATGTTTAGTTCCTCTTCCTCTTGTACTTGCTGCTGTCTGACCCCATCTGTTCTTCAAAGAGTTTCACCCGAATAATTAACATAGTACTCTTCAGGAAACCAGCCTGATTGCTTTTAATACCTCCTTTATGACAGGATTTGCAAATGGCAGAGAGGAAAAACGGTTTAAAAGACAATATGGTTTAATAACCTGACACCTCCACATTTTTTCTTCAAGTTGCTCTTCTGGGATCCAGTGTAAAGGATAAATTAAAGGTAGCAGTATCATCTTTGGATGAGTTATTTCATGTCTTTTGATGTTCCAGTATATATCAAATGACAAGAATGTACATGAAAGAGAAAACTTGTGGTGGAAAGTGTTCCCAAATGTACATTGCTGAGGTGCTTCCAAAATGCTGAGGGCTGCCAAGCACTCCATGGTGATGCAAACACTATTGGACAAATTGTCCTGCTTCTGAAGAATGTGGGTAGATTTTTCATAACAGAAAAGAAACAGAGTAATGTTGGCTAAGGAATTGCTTCTCTGTTCCTGACTTGTAAAGCATTTAAAAGAACTCAGTTACAGTGATAAAAGCCCCTGACCTCCTTGATCAACAGGAGGAAGAAGTTTTGAGTTCATGAATACCAGAGGGTTCTAGTGCCTGCTTATCTCTGCCCGCTCATTGCTGACACTGCGACCCTGTTTAAATCTTTTACCGGTTTCTGTTTCACACACTTTGCCATTAGAATATAAGTACTGTTCTCTTCTTCCATAGGATACATACATATTTCTAATGGTGTAGAGTGCACTGAGTCTTTGGATAGGAAAATCTCCCAACATGCTATTGTGAATGAGAAATAAAGGGTTCTCTTGGTGAGATTAACTGTCTCCAAAATATCAAACTGTGAACGATTTATTCAGAAACTATCAAATTCACATAATCAGTTCCTTACAAAAATACCTTCTTGTGTGGGAGAACAAAAAACAGACTTGAGAAAGTTGCACTCTCTGCGAGTCTGAGGTCAGTTCTCAAGAACATTTTTCATTTGAAACTACGTGTCTACAGTAAAAACTGTGGTTCCTAAGAGGTATTGTGTGTACCCATATGAATACATCCATCAGAGCTCATTAAAATCATCCTTGGTCAATTGGAAGAAATAGGTATTTTCAGAATGTGATCTATGTGAATTTGTTTTATGCATCCACCGCAAGATGAGGTGGCACCTGAGATCTGCTACTCTGTTTTCTTTTAACACTAATGGGAGCTTAGGCTGTCTAGGTCCCTCGTGTTTTTTTAAACATCCACCCTGAGGTAGAAGAATCTCATATCTAATATATGCCAAGTGTCACCACAGATCAGTGATGAAATCCACAGTCTAGTGAGTAGGAGATGAATTAACGTGACAGGGGTGCAAAGGCGAGACTGGGTCCAGATTGTCTTCTAGAGTGGAACACTCTCAGTTCAGTTTCTCATCCCTCCATTTTTTGTAGAATGGGGAGTGTACAATTAGACTGCTGGTTTTGAATGCAGTTTTTCAGTCTCGTGGATGATCTATTGGATAAAGGAAGATGAACTCCACATTCTCCTATACTTTAGAAAAAAGGTGCAGAGTGACTGCATAAGATTCTTGGCAATGTTGGTCTCTGAGAGTCCCTCCCTGAAGCCCTAAGATGAACACCTTGATTTGGAGAGCTGTGACACACATGACCATATCTTCCTGGAAAACTGAAGCAGCCTTACAAGACAGATCTTGTGGATCCCACTCTAAGATGTTTGATTTTTCCTGATTTACAATGACAACCTAGGAGTCTGATGAGTCATGTGAATTCCATGACGTAGAATACACCTAACAATGAAGTGCCATGATGGCAAGCGATGCAAAATATACAGCTTCTGTGGTTTTAGCCTTGCTTGTTTATTTCTGGATTCAGCAACAAAGCCTTGCTATTTCCTTGCTGTGAACATTTTGTCCCAGTATGTTTGGTAACCCTCTTTTCCAGCATGGCATGGGATTGACTTCAGCTAGATAAACACCAAAAATGCAGAAGCTGGAAAGAAGGCTCTAGTCTTAATACATGGAGATACCTGTGCTCAAATATTGATGAATGCAAACCGTGTTTTGTGACCACCTACTTTCTTCCCTTTGATTGAATCTGCTGAACTTTATCTGGTGGGTTTTGTTGCTTCTGGGATCCTGCCCCAGTTAATAGTGATGGAATTTGGTCACATTCTGGAATCTCCACAGTCTACTCTCTCTGCTCAGATATTCAGATAATTTGTTTTTCTCTCAAATGCTTTCTTCCCATTGTCATTTTTTAGAACTGCTGAAAGGCTTTTAGAGTTTTCACAGTCCTGTTCAAAGGTAAGTGTCAAAGGCAAGTGTTACTGATAGTGCCATCCCAGGCAGAGAGCTGCCACATCTTACCCTCATTCCCAGTGTCTATCTACAAAGCTGTGAGATTCCCAAACGAAACAAACGTAATTTTTTGGAAGACAGAATACATTGGCAGGTAAAACTTAATGATAATTACCTCTAATTAGCACTTCCAACAGATGACAAACCTTTTAGTCACAGCAGAGTGTCACTTGAAAATGTGCATGTTCCTATTTTGCCTTTGAAACCATCAAAGAAAAATCATATGTATTGGTTTGACTCTATTGCCATAATTTTTCATTAGAAACAGGGGGAAGAAATGAGTGGCGAAAGGCAGGAATGGATATCAAAAAATGAAAACTGGCTTTGGCAAAATGAGATCTACTCTGAATGGAGCATTGCACTCCATTCTGCAGCCAATTTCCTATTTCTAATAGGTACTATCTTGCTCTCCCACTCACACCAAAATTTCTTCATGAACATTATGAAGAAGCTTCATTGTGAATTGCAATGAAAAGCAATATATTCACATGTTTATTCAGATCCCTTATCTCCGTCTGGAAATGTTAATTGGAATTCCAACATTAATTGGAACTTCAACATTAATTGGAATTTGCTGGAATATGTCCAGACTGAGTTGGTTTTCTTTGTCAGGGAGAACATGTTCCCTTTTGAGGGCTTAGGAAGGGAAATTGATTCATTCTTATGCCAAAACATACGGACAGACAAACAAAACAAGAATAAACAGAGAAAGGGATGATCAAGAAGAACACAGAATAAGTCAACTTTCTCTCCTGCTCTCTGCCCCACATTTACAAAATGTTAAGTGCATATCTCCTGTTCGCTTACATGGGCACTAACTCAGGTCTGAGAACGTATCCAAGTCTGAGTCTTTACCCTGACCACAATCCAAGCTTTGTTTTGGCACTGCAGAATGAAACAACTGACTGTAGTGGATTATGCATTCCAGTTTATACCATGGCCAAATTATGACATAGTAAACCCCTCAACAGTGAGGGCTGTTGTTAAAACTACAGAACGTAAGAGCGTGAGGGCCTCAGAGAAGAAGAACAGAGTCCTTGTTTCAAGACAAAGGAGGAATAGGTTCCTCCCAATTAGAAGTTGCCCTTAGGTCAATTTAGAGCCCCCAGGGCACTGCACCCACAAATACATCATTATTTATCTTGAGCACTCCTACTGCTACATGTCTTGTGAAAAGTTATACACACAAAGGTTGATTGCCAACTCATTCTAAATATGTCAGGCTTCCCATTCGTCATGATCCAACATTCAGAGACCACACAGACTTTGCAGCAATCACAGAGAAGGAGTTTGCCCCCTCTTGCTCGAAGCTCAGATTTATCCATCCGTGTCTTTGTTCCTACTGTTGTTCCAAACTACCCCTCCAGTGAATGAAAAGGGACAGGTATCTTCAGAGGCCAGCTGAGATCTTAAGGTTGCTGAATTGCCTTGAGAAAATACTGCTTTCTTTCTGTTGCCTAGAGCAGGAACACAGGGTAGGTCCATGACTGATTAAAAGCAGCCAGAAACTCCAGAGGATGTGTCCTGTGTATCCTAAAGTGGTTCCAGGCCATTCTGTCAATCTAAATAATGCTTCATATCAATTCCTATTCTTTCTATCCCTAAATACAGCTGGTGGTATAGGGAAAGCCCATTAGATCACTTTACAGTCTAGATATTTAAATTCTATCGCTCACTGGATGGATACATTTTTATTAAGTGGAAGAAGTCAGTAATATAATTACATGATTTAAAAATACTGGGATCTGATAAATTTTAAGTGTATTTGTGGAATTATATTTACTGCCAATGACTCCTGATCACATAGTAAGAGCTTAAATGGGTTTCCTAGGATTCTCTTTAACCATTCAAAAAAAGAATTTGTCACTGTTGCAATTTTACTTGTTATTTACATTTCACTCATTGCAATTATCCAAACTGGGATTTGGCAATACCTTAAAAAATGCATATAGTTCTCTTCCCAGTTTAATCATAAGAATTCCCCCAACTCCATCCGTTAAACCTGAGGGGTTGCACAGGTGGAACACCAGCTGAGCATTCCACAACATCCTCCGCCCTGCACAGAGCTCTTATCCACTGGGACTGCAATAAAAGCCACGTTACCATATTGTCGATACATCACCACTGAGAATATCTGGATGGTTCTGCTTCTTTTTGTATCTCAGTTCCATTTTCTGGTTCTCCTTATTTTTGCTAGCACAAGTCTCTATGTTTTGAATTCTCCATATGTGAAGAGTTGCTTTTCTGTGAAATAGATCTCTTTAGTGTAAATATTTGAAATAAGAATGTTTCCCTCCGTATTTTTACATCAGGTTTTTAATGTAAAAATCAAATGACAGATCTCTTTGTATTCATACTTTCGTAGTATTTTTTTCCTAATTCCATCAGAACACTATTCTTTTGCCAAGTAATAGATCATGTTTTCTGCTTCTTGCTTAACTGCATTTTGTTAATTGCTTTTCTGGATCTTTTAATTTTGAAAATATGGGTTTTTTCCTCCCTTTGTTTCCCTTTGTTCCTCTTTTTTGTTTATCTGCCTATTTTATTCCTTCAATATCTTTGCTTTTTATTTCTTTTCAGTTACTTTTTCTTTGTTCTCTTTTTCTTCATTTTCTCTATTTTTTGCTCTCTTTACTGGAGTTGTATCAAAGAATATTTTGTCATAGCTTTGAAATCTTTCATTTGCTTTGAGAAAACACATGAGTTAAAGTCAGTGGAACTTACTAAAAAAAGAAAACTATGTAAAGTTTTATGGCTATATGTGGCAAAGAGATTTCAGCAATTACAGTCGACTCAAGGCAGACTTGCAAGCTTCAGACAGCTTATTCCAAAGTTTAACTTGATTTTATGATTTCTTCCTGGCATACCTAATGTTGTCTGAAACTAAGCAGGGTTTAGTGGTTTTGTTTGGTTGGTTTTTTGTTTCTTGGGAAAATTCGATTACCAGAAGTTGCCAATATTTCAAAATTCCTTGGAGAGTGACAGGATTAGGAGAGTATTAATCCTCTCGGTTTGAGTGAGCCTTTATTGATGCTTATATGCTATACAGAAGTTTTGCTTTTCCTAGTGCTTTGCTTAGAATAGATAACTTCAGGCTCCTGATAAATATTGCTGCCTCCTAAAACCTCTGGGTATTTTCTCATTCTCACATGCATTTTACATGGCTCTGCCTGAGATTACCTCTGAAATCCCTACACAACCGCATTGTCTGATCCAGCTGCAGCTCAGCTGAGTTTTTCTGTGGGCTGACACAGAATCAGATTGCTGCTCATGAGCAGATATGTCAAGCTGTTCAAAGACAGCATCTCTGGCGATGTAAATTCCTCTTTAGGCACTGACTGTAGTGCTCGTTACCACAGTACCTGCACCTCCAAAACATTAATAAAGTAGACACTGCTCCAGGAGAGAGAAATATCACCACTTCAGCTTTCATGATGCAGGAAATGGAGTTATGCTAAGCTGGGAACAGTGGGAGCCTGAAAATAGTAGCCCGAGGTTTTTCCCAGATTAAAGACTGAGGGAAGCCACCAGCACAGCTCTGTTAAGTCCCTGCTCTGAAATTTGTCCTGGAGGAATCTTCCACTGTTTACTGGTTAAGCACAGAGCCTAAAGAGACAACCTAAATATACTAGCATCGTGCTGGTACCCTGAACAGAGCAGGAATCAACAGAGAGAGTTTTCTTGTTACAGCAATTGAAGCCAGCCTTCCCACTGAACTTAATGTCCTGGAGCTGCTCAGCCTCTCTGCTCTCTCTCCCCCACCCCAGGAGAGCTTTCCTACTCCGTGTTACACTATCTGCCAGTTTTGTGATGGTTCTTCCCTCTCTCTCCTGTGTGCTCAGCCAAACAAAGCCAGCAGGTGCCGAGGTCAGCCCCCTGGGATACCTCTGGCACCCCCACCTTGTATTTTGCAGTTCAGAGTGGCTCACCAGTGCCGTGGGTTGGCACCTTGATGCTCTCGCTCAACGCTGGTGAACAGTGACCACATTGCTCTTCTGGTTGAGCCCAAAAAAAGGTGTCATTTACACCACTTGACTTTAACCAGATCTGCAGCTGAAAGCGTTTGATGGCAGTCTTTAAAATCTTCCTGCATCACCCCTATAGACAAGATGTGACTTGTGTGAACGCTAATGGAATTTAAATGTCATGAATGCACAGTGTCATTTAGAAATTGCTAAACATTCAGAACAGTCCAGATCCTCAAAGGCATTTGAATATGTAATTCCTTGAAAACAACAGCACCCATGAAACTAAATCCTTTGGGACAGGTATAATCTGTGTTATTGTGAGGTGTTGGAATGAACGCAGACCAAGCAACCTGCTGTCAGGCCTAAGAGGAATTTTGTGTTGCTATTGCCCCACATCTCCCAGTTTTCCCAAGCATTATCTTTCAGCTGATTGCTCATGATGGCAAGTCTGAGTTTCCAGTGAGTTTCCAGCCCTCACAAAAAACAAAAGTAAATTTTGAAAATATTAACAGACCACTTAGAATACAGGACACAGGTCCACAAGAAAGGAAAAAACACTTTCCATCTCGTTAGTATTTCTGCCTTTAGTGAAATAATGCTCACTGACAACTGCTTATTCTTGCAGTTCTTCCTTTTAGGGTCTTTGCCATCTGGGATGCCTAACTGTTCCTTTTCTAGGAGAAGACATTAACATCTGCTGACATGGACCTTCACCTTCTTTACATTGTAATATTCTTAAAGCATTGCATTCTGCAATCACTTCACACATCAAATCCTAACAGTTGTACACTTGGGTTTCTTCTCTTGGAAAGTCATTTTATGACTAGTCACGTCCTTAGGCTTCACTGTCTAGGAGAATAAAAATAAATTATGTCTATGTCACCAAACTACAATCCTGACGATTTGTAGGTAGTTCTGTGACTCCTTCATGAATTGTATTTCAAAGTTGGGTATAATATGAAATGAAAAGTAGGTATATGACCTATCTTATTTAAAATACACACTGGTGGTGACTGTTCTTGTGCTTCTTCACAGCTTTTCCAGGGTACAGCATTAAAATGAGCAGCTGCAATAGGCACAATCTGTTTATTTTTAATTTACTTTTTATTGTACCAGCCTGAAACACTTGGCACTTCATAAAGTTTAAGACAACAACATCAAGCTCATCACTGCTAAGCAAACATAGAAATTAAACAACTTTATAATTCTATAGGTCACATTCCACCATCAGTGCATTGGCAGAGGAGCCCACAAACTGTTGGGATAATTGCTTTATCTTTCCACTTCCTTGTTTATTCTTCCTGAGTTTTCTCTGCCTTAGATAAGTCACATTTAGGCTTTGAAGCAAGCAGTTCCTCTCCTCATCAGCTGTACAGTGCCCAGGGGGAATTCAGTCCTGCAGTCTTCCTTGCAACTTCCATCTCCAAAGGCAAAATATCAGGAATGGGTGTTCACTAATCCATAACGTCACAGCTGGCATTTATCTTACCTGCCTTCAGACATCTCCACTGTAGGTATGTCCATCTGAGATGGTCAGTTTGGGCTCTCCTTATAGTCAGTATGGAGAAGCAAGAACTTTTGGGATATTGATTCCTCTGCCTTTTTTTTGGCTCTCAGCTTCAGGAAAAAAGGAATTGTACCTTCAACTGTCTGTACAATAGTAGCTGGATCGTCACTGGGTAATCCAGAATAACCAGGTTAGGCAGAAGTGACTAGCTTTAGTTAAGGGAAATAGTGTCACAGCTTGGCGATCATCTTCTGTTTAGCGGCTCTCCTTCCATGTGGGTAAGTCAGTTTTTTGCTTGTTTTGCACCCTGGGAGCAGCACAGAGGAAGTTCAGCCAAAATGTTTCCCAGTTACTCCAAGCCCTACAGGAAATCTCACAGAAATCAATTCAACTGGACTTTTCAATCTTGAAAGGACACTGTGGTCAAAAGAAGATGAACTTGAGGATGAGAGCATCTGGTTTTGTTTCTGTGCATTTAAACTATAAATAGAAGGAGAAGCTGTTACAACAGAAGGCTTCATGTGAAAGTTGAGATTGATAACCCTCAGTACACGGTGAGGGCATTCCCACAATAAATCCTTCAGAAACTGTGATTCTTGTATTGCCACAGAAGTCATGAAGGATGGAAGCAAGGTACCTCACAGTCTGTCACGCTGGCTCCAGTTGTCTGGGACCTGACCAAACATACAGAAACTCTTTTTATTTTTTTAAAAGCTTATTTTTTGTTCAAATGTGAAAGATATTAGAGATGTGGAAGATTTCATCAAACAGAGCCTATCCAAGAATGGGTCTTCAGCTGGTGCTAACTGGTATCACTCTTTTGAAACTATGAAAATATTATGCAACATATTCTACCATAGTGCCTCTTTTTACAAGCAAATGAATTTGCAGGCTAGAGAAAATGGCAGACAATGCTGCTGAATAAAAAAAAAATATTTTGAATACCAGAATTTTTCATAGTATCATCTCTACATTCCACAATGGCAAACAGTAAGATGGGGTGTAGCATTTGGATTAAAAACATGCTTTGATAACTCCTGAATGAAATGTCATTGCTTTAAGGGTAATTTTACTATTTTAAGCATGTGACTCAGTTTTGTTTGCAGCTTGAAGAACACAATATTGTACAATGAAATGATCTGCAATGTAAAAATAAGGCTCGGAGCTATTTTGGAACTACTTATTTGTGCAAAGCTACCAAAGTAGTAAATCATTTGCTGATGATCAGTGCTGTGTGTTCACTGCACCACAGGAGGTGACTTCTTCTAATTTCATGTTAGCCAGAGTTTAATTGCCACTTCAATGTTTATTTGTAAACATCAAGATGATACAGACCAGATCTTTTGGATGATACTGTTCCTGAAACAACAGCTATCTGCGATTACAAGATCGAATTAGCTTCAACTTCATCATCATCTAGCTCTGCTGAAATGTATGACTATATCTCCTTTAATAACAGCTTGCATCAGTCATTTCCAGGCATTGTATCTTTATTTCTGAGATAAGATGAAAAGTCCTCTCGCTGCTGAGCAGAGCTTACACAGAGCCAAGGCCTTTTCTACTCCTTACCCCACCCCACCAGTGAGGAGGCTGGGGGTGCACAATGGGTTGGGAAAGGACACAGCCAAGACAGCTGACCCCAGCTGGCCCAAGGGACATCCCATACCGTATGATGTCATGCTTAGTGTATAAAGCTGGGGAAGAAGAAGGAAAGAGGGATGTTCAGAGTGATGGCAATTGTCTCCCCAAGTCTCAGTTACATGATATGGAGCCCTGCTGTCCTGGGGATGGCTGAACACGTGCCCATGGGAAGCACTGAGTGAACTCCTGGGTCTGCTTTGCTTCTGTGCACAGCTTTTGCTTTACCTATTAAACTGTCTTTATTTCAACCCATGAGTTTTGTCACGTTTACCCTTTCGATTCTCTCCCTCAGCCACCAGGGCAGGCTGAGCAAGTGGCTGCATGGGGCTGAGCTGCCAGCTGTCGTTAGCTGTTTCCAATATGCATTTTTGTATTTTTTTGGGTCTGGCAGTGATCAGTGTCTCCATTCTGTCCCACCTCTGTGAATCATCAGGTCATTCTTTATCTCCAGGTCTGGTTATGTTGTGAAGCTGGAGGCAGATGTGCTGGGGTCCTGCTGACTGCTGTGTGCCCTAAACATTCTGAGAGCCCCATCCCTGCTTTATGCTCCTGCTGGTGCCTCCACACCCAGCCATCTTCCATTTGCACCACTCTTGGTCTTCCTATCACAATGCTGCAGACCCTGACTAACAGAGCTGTGTGATCAACATCAAGTTAATCCTGCCAAGGAGTCATGCTTTGCTTCTTGATCATCTTTCAGCTCACCTAGTGCACTGCATTTCAGTCTAATACAACATGCAACACAGGACAAAATTTGATTTTTATGCATTTGTCCACTTGTTTAAAACCCTTGAGAGCTTCTTTTCATTTTCCAGGTAAGGTTGATTTTAATTTTCTTCAGCTATTGAGAATTAAATTTGTACCTAGTCCTTGCCAGCTGGATATGGTCACTACAATCGCATCTCTGATTAGCTGCCCCATTCTGAAATAGATGTTTGAGGTGGAAGAAATCATCCTCTGATGAAAAATGTTTTCTTGTCACTGGCAATAAGAGAACTTAGACTTTGCTTACTCCACTCAGTCAAACCTTTGTTGGTTCAGGTTGCAGAAGAATCTTTTACAGAAACACAGCTGGAACCATTTCCAAATGCTCAGTGAACCATAAAGACCCATATCATGCTCTCCAGTACTTTTCAGACACTTTCTGCTGGCCTGAGAAGGTACAGAAGATCAATGAAACTTCAGCCTGTAAGGCTACAAATAATCTGCATAACATACTTGAATAGTTTGAGATTTAGAAAGCTTAAAATGACTGATCTCAAAAATAAGATCCTTCCTGCCCTGTTACCTCTGATCTAGCACCAGAGAAGAAAGACAGTCTACTCTCCTCTAACATTGTGGACATCCAAGACATGGGAGATCTCAGCCAGAACCTACACCTGCCTTTGGAGTGAAACAAACTGCTATCCCAGCTCTGAAAACTTCAGGAACATCAAGGTTTTAGTTTTGTGCATCTGCATCTGAACAAAAATGAAAGTTTTCCTGACAGTTTTGTTGTTGGGTTTGGTTTTTTTTTTCCCAGGAAAGACAGGAAGTTAAACAACTAACCTATGATAAAAATTCTGCTTTTGTTTGGGGATGAAGGGAACAGAACACTTCCTCCCTTTTATCTTTCCTCAAAAGCCCAGACACTTTCTGCTCAAACCATGCACTACAATGGCTTGCAGTGTGTTCATCACTGTCAAAGCAGAGAGGTGAGCATCAGATATGTCACTGGAATAGTCTCACTCTCTGACTTAACATAGCAGTACTTCCAACCCTTGGAAATCAAGAATTATTTGAGTGTTGGATAAATAATTCTAATATTGCACAATGTATGAACTATTACAAATACGTGCTTGGGGACAGATGTCCTGTGTGAATAGTGGGCTGTGGTTTGAGATCTTACCTTCCAGAAGCACTGGTATTATTTTACGTTTCCTAATCTCACGGAAAGGAACCTTTTGGAAATCTGTTGTTCCACTGCCTGGATGAACAGCAACAAGTAGTTTATGACGTTTATGGAAAAAGGTCTCAACCTTTCATTTACAGCTGCAAGGCAACACAAATGCCATGGAAAAGCAGTGTCCAAAACAGAGGCAAACAGTTGTTGCAGCGGTCACCACTGACTTGGAGCCTTACGGAGGCAGCTGCTTTTAAATATCCTTTTAAGCCCATTGAGCCTTGATCCAGCTGTTAAAAATAACAATGTTTTTCATCCTCCATAGTAATCGGATCTCACAGGGCAGCGCTGGAGGAGCAGTTGCATAAAAAAGCTTTGGTTACATAACAAAAGTACACTGTACCTCCCGAGCCCCAGAGAAGCCAGGCGGGTCTGTGTGGCAGTCTCCAACCAAAATCACAGCTCCCTGTGCTGACACTGGCACTCACACCTTTGCAAAGGGCTGCAGATCTTTCTGCCATGCCCAGGGCTGGTGTTGTCTTGTCCTTCTAGAGAGGAAGGTCATGGGAAGAGGCTGCGTGTCTGCACCTCTTGATCTGTATTATCTTAGTCCTCTGGTGACACTGCCTTTGTGCAGATATTCTGGACTTTGCAGTCCTAAGTCTCTACTGCAGTGTCCCGTGGGGAGGCAGGACACAGAGCAGAGCACTCACATTTCCTGATGTCACAGATGCATCCACAGCAGTCACCTCTCAGAGCCCCTCTGCTGTTGTCTGGACCTCTGCAGCTGAGTGCCCACAACCCCCCTGAGATGATGCACCACTTTCCTTTCTCCTGCTCCCCCAGGAATGAAGTTGGCACCCACCTGGGATGTATTCTGTGGTCACATTTTCGGATTTAGAGATCAGAAGCTCCCCAGCAGCAGTGCACTTAAGTGCATGCACAAGCTGAACCATTCAGTCCCTCTGGAAGTCAGTAGGACATTTCACACTGTTAAGTGCTTCCCTGGATTGGTCTCAGCCGGAGCATGAACTTTGCTATTTCACTTGCCACAAGATTAACTAAGAAGGAATGAAAGTGGAAACAGCTAAAACTTTCCTTTTAAAGAAACTGAAAATGAAGACAAATATTTCCCTGAAGATTTACCAGCAGTAAGGCTGGAGAAACTGTTGTGGAAAAATGTGAGACCTATTTCCACAGAGGTTTCCTACCTATTTTAAGCAGCAAACTTCAGCTGATATTTCTTTGTATGCGCAGAACTGCATTACATGTTTCAGTTGGGGTTTACAGGACGTAAAAATCCAGGGGCAACTGGCAAAGTAATAACTGTTTTAAGTAAGAGAAATTAATTTAGCTGATCTTAACTGAACATGCAAGATGGGGTTTGTTCTATAATTATCTCATGCAAGGAAATCTCCAAAGAGTTGAGAGAAGAGACTTATCCTGTGAAACACCTGATAAGTGCATTGCACCTCAGGGCATTTTTTTAGGTCTTTGAAGTCACATCAGCCTGGTTTGTGTGAAATGCAGTAGAGATGGGCACTGTTAGGCACTGTTAGCTATTCCGTGCTTAATTTTTCAGAATAGCTTTCCTTTTCCAGTGCTGACTGTGACTGAAGCCAGCCTGCTGCTATGAAAGGGTAAATTGCCTCTTTGAGAACCCTTTGGCAGACTCAGTGTGTGTAAAGAACATCCAGGCATTTTGGTTACTCACCATTATACCACAAGAGTTGAAGAGTTTCCAGATTGCAAAGTACAGCACCAGGCCCACACCCTCTGAACAGGTTAAAGAAGGACATTATTGCTGAAGGACTATTTATTTTCCTCAAAGACTGCCTGTCTCTGATCTTCAGTGGTACCCACCATGGGCAGAACTTGGAGGAAGGTTGCCAAAATCTGTGTTGCTGAATGTGTGGTAGATAGAACGGCCATGCTTGAATGACTGATCGGTCTGAAGCAGGTGCCTTCAGATGGATGAGTGAGACTCTGCTTGTCACCTGAAGCCTTTGGAAGAAAGAACAATTGGAAGTTATTCAGCTCTAGAAAGTGCAAGCAAGAACATCTCAAGACCTGCTGAAAATGTTTGCTAATTCTCAGCAGTAAATAGATGCATCTGGCAAGACCACCAGAAATTTCCCTTCTCTTTTCAGCTGTACATGGGCTCTGTCAGATGCTATGGCTTCAGCGAGATCTGTGAGAAAGCAAATCCACCTCAAATAAAAGCTCACGGGTTTTGATCTGTCAAAATCATGAAAATTTAAATTGGCATATTTCACACAGCCCTGATATTTTCCTTCCTCCTGACTGCAGTTTTCTATCATTTAGGGTACCATTTGCTCAATTTATTACAACGTGCTCTTGATTTCATTCTCCCACTTTGCAAACTTGGTGCATTTTCTTCTTGTGAAGGATCACAATATAAATCACTAGGTCAGGGAATAGTAAGTTTAGTATTTTTTAAAAGCCTCCCACAGTAAGTCAGGATATCAACCCATGATTCAGCAGGTGATGGGATGTAATAAGGAGACATTTTTTCCTTTAATTGCTGTTGAAAATGGAAAAAGGGCAAGAGAAAGTCTTCTTTTTCTGAGACAAGGATTTCAGCTTCACTGGGCTTTAGTTCACTATAATCACCTAATAGACTTGAGCATAAAGAGCTGGACAAAGCTAAAAGGACAAATAAACTGATGAAAGACTCCAGCAGGACCTTCTCTTCCTAGTCTGAAAAATAGATTAAATATTATTCTACCATTATGTAAGTAGACAGTGAGAAAAGGCTGACCTCATGGTCTGCGAGCTGAAGGGGATGGAGGATCTCCTGGTTTCCAACCCTATCTCTTCCAGACCTGTTTGCTCATGACAACAGGGGTGAATGTTCAAAGAATCACAAACACAAAGGCCAGGAGGGACCATTAGAGTTACCTCACTGAACTGTTGCAAACCTGATTATGAGGCATTTTTGCCCAGTACTTTCTGCACTGAGCCAGTTAGTTGAGCGTGGTGAGGGTGATCAAGGACACACTTGTGGGAACCACAGCTGGCAGGGGCAGTGGGCGGATTGTGGGGTTTTTCTCAAATTCAAGGTTAAGGTGGTAGCATAAGCTCTGAGAAAGGCAGTAGAATCTCTCTCAGAAGCAATATGCAGACAACAATCCTGCCACCAGCACCTTGTGGCTCCCTGAGAGGGGAACTCCCTGTTCCTGCCCAGCCCTCAGTGGGAACAGAATCATCATCTTTTAACGAGCTCATTCCTACCTCTGGCTGCTGCCAAGTCCATCCCTGGCCCAACCCAACTGCGTCACCCAGGGCCTGTGTCAATGCCACCTCTGGCTGCTGACCCTACAGCCACCCAGAAAGACGTCAAGATTTGAAAAAGATTCTCGCAGGTAGATTTTGCGATAACTAATTCTTTCACTGTACTAGGGAGGAAAATCAACCTGATTATCCATGAATTATTATAATGAAACTCTTTTTCGTGTCTTTCTATTTCTTTAAGAAAAACTTAATCAATATCACGCTGCCAAAAGGGCAGGGAAATTCATTGACTGGCAGGTGGGATAATATCAGGATTGAAAATGTTTTGACTGACAAAAAGTAACATTGTAAAACATCCTATGCACAGATGTTAAAGCATCTGAAGGAGTTGAGTGGCCATTTCTGTAGTGAAATTATGCTAAATTATTGTAATCCACAGCAGCTTTATGTAACATGTTGTTTATTGTATATAAATTCAAGGAATTCCCCTATTCAAGTAAGTATTGGATACACTCAAAAACACTCCCCTGCTCACCAACCACTTTATACGAGTGGCTTTATTCCTTGACGTAAACAAAAACACACCAAAACCCACCCAAATCTAAACCACACATAACAACCTTCATAGAAATGTTCGAACAAAGAAAGTATTTTCCCTGTTTGTTTCCCCGGCCCTCTGCTTTCCCCTCGCTCCCTCCTACCTGCAGCTTTCTTATCTGTAGCTCATTCTTTCTCTCTTCTGTTTGATCTGAGGTCAAATGTATCGTTTCCATTATATCCTTCAGTATTTAGCATTTCCCTGTGAAGTCCTCACCCAGTTTGCTCTTTACTAAAGATTAAAGAAGGTTGTTTTTCATGCTGTTTTGAGGGAAAGGAGTGTGAATATCTGCAAACGCCTCTAGTACATTCCCATGCCAGTCTCACTCTCTGTGCCTTCTCCACTTCCAGGAGGAGAAGCTGCCTCTGGAGCTTCTAGCCTTTTGTACTCTGAGGGAGATGAGCACATTTGCAGAATTAATGGGCTGTGATGACATCCCAGTGACCCTGAGAAAGTTGCTGATATACTTAGAGGCAACAGAGCAGGATGACAGACAAGATACTTGAAGTACCTGAATCCTGGTCTGGCACTTCCTGATCTGCAGCAATGCTCAGTTCAGAAGGAAACTCACTTCAATCAGTTTGCAACTTCCCCTCCCAAGCTGAGCAGAAGGGGAAATCTGATAGGAATCTTGTGTCAGCTGCTGTCTGCAGGTCAGTATCTTCTGCATTTGCAATGCGTAGGGAATGACACAACTCATGGATTTGGCTTTCAGGATGGAAGGGAGATCTTTCATGGATACTACCTTATACTAGTGCCAATTAGTAGGACAGTAAAAGCCAGCTAGCTGCAGTGATGATCTTGGTATCTCCAATGGATGTGCATGAGGAAAATATTGTGGAGAGGATTTCTGAGGTGTGCAGAGGTGTGGAGTTGAAAGAGAAAATACTATTGCCTGAACTGTAGGGGAGAATAAAAAAGGAAAGTTAGACAGGGAGATGGCAGGAGTGGGGAGTTTCCCAGATGAGTTCATTGTCTGAAGAAATACCCTGCTTTGATTTGCCTTGGTGTGGACTTCCCAGCTGATTTATTTGATAGCCCCTAGCTGTCAACTGGCAGGGACTGCGAATAATTTTTCTCTCATCACCAACTCACTGGGACTCATAATTTTATAGATCTCTCATAGTTCCCTCTTCACTGTTTCTTCTACCCTTGCAGCTTGGTGAGCACTAATCTCCTTAGCTGCTGTTCATTTCCTCAAATCACATTTTCCTTCCCCTTGAACATTTTCCGCTTTCTAGCAAAGTTTTGCAGTCTACTCAAATGTGCAGGGTGGATCTGTGTTTTACCATAACAAAGATCTTTGCTCTTTTCCCTATTTCTTTGCTAACAATTCAACTTTTTCTTTCTTTCTTTCTTTCTTTCTTTCTTTCTTTCTTTCTTTCTTTCTTTCTTTCTTTCCTTCTCTATTTATTTTTTCTTTTTTTTGGAGGAAGAAAAGGTCAGCTTCTTAGCACTGAGCTGCATTTTCCACACAATTATCTATGACGTAGGGCATAAGCAATTGCACAAGGGCCAGGAGGGAGAAGGAAGTGCTGGAATGAGATTATCTAGGGTCAGACATGTGGATCAGACATGCTGCCAAGGAGCCAGGGAAGGGACAAGTGGATGAACCTGGATGGGAAAAAGGCTCCACTGAGACACAAAAAGAAGGGGACAGAATACGGCCAAGTTGCCCAGACTGGGTTTCAGGAACAACTTGCTCCACTCTCCTTCCTTTCTACCTTTTTCTTTCATTTTTCCAGCACCTCCTTTTCTCCTCTGCGCTCCTCTATCCCAGGGAAGCTGAAGAAGCATGACAGCCTGTCAGTGATGGAAGGCTTATGGGAAGGGCTAATTGCTTTCTCTGCTTTGTTCAGATGTACAAATAGACCATTACTTACAATCATTACCCAGTCATCATCCATCATACAAACTAGTTCTATTTTCCATGCACTAAATATGTCACAGGCCCCAAATTTGTCACTAATTGTACAAAAGGCTATGCAGGCCTGTGTTAGGAGACAGTAATTTGCTAATATAAGATATGAGACTTTGGCTTTATCTCTAATTTCCAAATGTTACTGAGGCAGTTAAATTCAGTTAAATTTCTTATTTGTTTAAGAGGCAGTACAATCCTCAACTTTCTGTCACTTTTATGAAACCATATGTAAGTCACAGCAATTCCCATGTTACAACATTGCTTTCCGTTATAATAACTATAATATAATAATTTAATATTAATATGTAATAATATAATAACTATAATAACTAAACTAAGTGCACTGCTGAAAAATATGGCCATTCCTTCCATGTATATTCAAGTTTTTTTTCACTCTAATTCTCCTCATCTTTTTGGTTCCCAACCAATTTAAACTGTGTTTCAGAGCTGCTAATTTTTTCATCAGTTCATGATGCTTTGTGGCAGCAGAAGCACAAACAAAACAGTGAAAAACTGAAAAAAAAAGGGTTTGAAGGTCCTACTCTCACTCTTAATTATATTTAGGCAATTACAACAAACTGCAATAGAGCTTCAGGGCAGTTTAGGGGCGGGAACTGACCGCACATTAATCTTTGCAACCAGAATATCTGTAACTGCTTAATTTCTTCATTTTCAGCCCGTAGCAACAGATAAGCCAAAATGTGTTCTTCGGTCCCTGCCCTTCTTTGGGTACTGTGCAGGCTGGGCGGGGATGTTCCAGATAGAAAATTGCCTTAAAAGGCATGATTCAAACTAGTTATCATTATTTTTCCATATAAAAGGCACACGGCTGCACTGGCTAGCCACTGGCCAGCGTGAAAATGGGACAACTTGACAACGTCTCTTTGTTTTAAGGGTATTTTACACTTTGTCTTGAAGGTTTTGGAAAGCACAGGTGTGTCATAACACGACACTTGAATGTGAGAGATTTCCATGTCTGATTGAAATGCTAATTGGAATTTGTACATGCCAGCTATCAACAAACACTCACACATAAGAGAAAACTGACTGTCAGCAGCAGAGAAGTGCTTGATTCTTGAGCTCCTCTGGCCAGAGGAGTGAGCAACCATTACACAAAGCTCTTTCTGGACCAACATATTCCCTCCCTGATGCTATAGTATCCTACAAATTATTTTAGGGTTGGACTCAATGATCTTCAAGATCTTTTCCAGCCTAAATGATTCTATGATTCTATTAGACTCCCTGCGGATCGTACCCTACTTTTTGCTAGGAGCTGCACGAAAGATTCCAGTGAGAAGAGGGACAGCACCAAGGGTCTGGGACACCCACACAATGCAGACTCTAACTGTTCTGTGGAGAGTGGTGTAACCTCCAGGTGTTCTTGGTCTCATAATCAGCTGCCTCTCAACAGGTCTAATTTATTGGGGTAGAGATCTGCTGAAGGATTATGAAGTGTCCTGCTCCAGCAACAGTTTGGGTGTGGCGATCTTGGGTATCTCTGCAAGGAGCTCTCCAATGTAAACGTGCCCTGTAAGCATGGATAATACATCCAGGCACAAGAGAAGAC
The DNA here is from genome assembly GCA_013399875.1 of Gymnorhina tibicen. Taxonomy (NCBI): domain Eukaryota; kingdom Metazoa; phylum Chordata; class Aves; order Passeriformes; family Artamidae; genus Gymnorhina; species Gymnorhina tibicen. Next base: position 205,097 of record VXAZ01005369.1, on the reverse strand, counting down.
GATGCAAAGATGCCCCAGACAAGGAGCTCATGACTGATTTATCTTCCTCTCGCATTGCAAAGTCCGTGAGCTGCCAGTGAACAGACTTAAAGCACTGATCTACAGCCAAAGCTGACAGCACAGTGGGCAGTACTGAACCTCCAAACTCCTGTGTAATATAAATTGTCTGCCATTCCCAGAGGTCATCTTGTCAGTAAACTCAGTAATTTATTTGCAGTTTCCCATGGGACACCTGGAAAGCATTACCAACCAGTTAAATCTACATTCATATAGGTTAGAGAATGACTTTTCATGCTGAAGCTGTACACCCACCCTGTCAGCCTGGTCATGACATAGAGTCAATTGAAGGCAGAGCTGTCCCTCAGCTCTCCAGGTTGGTGTGACAGTGACCTGGGTCAGCCAGCACAGAGCTCAGGCCCTGACTGAATTTTTCCGGGCCTTTCAAATAGGATTTTCTGCCAGTGCCAAATCCAAGCTATTGCAGCCAGGTTGTTATTAGTACCTCAGCTAGTATATTTGAAAGTACATTATGCTGTGGTCAATGATGGAGGTACTCAGTCATGCCATGGTAAAAAGGATTAAGAAGTAAAAAAGGTAGGACTACCAAGAGAAGTGGCATTCCTTTTATCTTGTGATATTTTTCAAAGAAATGAATTTTTTGGGGGTACTTAATACTGACTTTAATCCTTCATGGTTGCAAATACTGAAAGGGCTACTTAGGAACGGAGGAAACCACTCATCTCTGGTTCCTGGTGAAATCCACCCTGAAACCACCAAGATAAGATAATAATGGCAGATTTGTATGCTCAGCACAGACTCTGCTTTCTGAGTTGGTTCAAGCAGCACAAATAACAGTTCTGAGCACCCATATTCTGAAGGGGGAATAATTCATATCCCTCCCACTCCCCTGCTTTCCAGATTATACTGATATTTTTTCATCGTGTTTGCTTGAGTCTGTGTATCTCTAAGTCATGTATATGCTGCCAGTTACCTTTCAGAGCTGGGTGTAATGTGGCAGAGATTTGCTGGCTGGATGAGTGCTGTCAGAGTAGACAAAATCAAACCTTCGTATCCTGGCCTTCAGCAGTGTCATCATGATGGATGGGAGACATCTCCTTTCTCACTTTGCAGATTGATCTGTTCCATTTAACAGTGTTTGGATAATGGTGACTTTGTGCTCCAGGGGAATAGTTTTCTACCGTGTCCTTAAAGCTAGGGGCAAAAATTACATATATATATATATATATATACCTCTATATATATAGATACCTCCCCAAAAGTACCCCACAAAAATAATCTAAAAAATTACAATCTTCATGAGTGCCAACAATGTAAGAGAAGCTGAAGAGACACCACAAAAGGACTTTTATCGTGGAATTTCCTCCTGAAACCTGAGAACCTCTGCTCCCTTCACTGTAACACAGAAGCTCAAGTTTGGAAAGTTCAGAGATGCAACTTCTTGGAAGCCCTCCTCCATGTCACAATCTCCCTTAAATGTGCATACTTGCTTCCTCATCTGATGTATACACCCTCCACTGAGAAAGTAATTCTATTTCAAATGCCAGTACATTTCTTTATATAGAACACACTTTTGAGCTCAGAGCTGTGTTCTTGCCTTATACTTCCATGTTTATCAACTTTCAGAGAATGTCTGGTGGGAAGGTCCGTACTGAGCCAGGCAAGGTGTGATGTTGAAAGGACAGCACAAGATTTATAGGACCTGAAATCTCTCCTTACTTGGTTCAAATGCCTAAACACAGGCCTCTGATGCAGTTTGGCTCCCCTCACATAACTCACCCTTCCTGCTGCCCCTCCAGGAGGGCACAGCTTTTCCATGGGCCCTCTGTCATGTCTGCCAGTCTTGTGTGGATGTCTAGGATAGCTGAATAAATCTAAAATAGACACCTGAAATTTAAATGGTACATCCTAAGCTGTATAAAAGTGGCACTACCCACCCTCATCAAAGCACCTGGGTGTCACTGCACGTGCCTCTCAAGTGGTGACAAAGACGCACAGACCACATCCCCTTCCCAGAACAGGGCTGGTCTGCAGGTGCAGGTGGTTTCTGCTCACCAAGGGCAGCACCACGGGGATACTCCCTTTGTGTGATGTGTCACAGCAATTCCTCATTAATTTCTGTGTTCTTCTTTCAGCATGGGAAGCAGAATAGCTCTGTGTTTTCTTTTCCCAGCACAGTTGTCTGCCTTTTCCTAGTTCTGTTTTTCCACTTGAACAAGAAATTTACTTACAGTGATTCGTGCTTTAAGGCAAGTTGAGTTGATTAGAGCCATATTTTCTAATTGACATTTGCTTTGTCCTTGTTAGTCATCATTTGTAATACGCTATCGTCTTTAAGTGATCATAATTATAAAAAAAACACCTAATTGGTTATGCACTTCCAGGAGTTTGCCAACCCATTACCACTAATTAAGAACATTGTTTAGTGTAAGCTCGACAGCTGGCATACACCTAGAGAAGCATTCATTTCCCAGCCTGTTGCTGGTGTTCCCAGTGTAAGTTGTCCATAGGAGACACAGGCATTTTTATTCCTTTTTTAAAACAAGTTTTTTTTCCAGGGTGGAGAGTCTCTTTTCAATGGTTCAATAAATCAAGCAAGGACAACAGCAGGCAAACAGGAGGCAAAAAAGCAAGCATGTAGTTAATGCAGCATCCATGTAACATTTGCTTTTCCTTGTTTTCCAGCTGTGGTTTTTTCCCCAGATTTTAACATCTGCTTTTTAAGAAATTCAGATTCTTTTGCTCTAAATTTCCCTGTCTTAACTCAGGTAAATTAAGCTTTCATTTCCTCAGCTGTTCTTCTGTTTGAATAGGGAGGAGCTTTGCCAGAGCAGATGTAGCAAACATGATTTTTCCAAAGAAAAGTGCTCATTTCCTGGGGAAGTGTGCTTTGCACTCCCAGCTAATGTAGCCATTTGACAGTCTTGCTGAAGATTTCTGCCTTCTGCATATCATGTGAGTGAGGAAGATTTAATTAACTCAAAGTACAAGGAACTCATCAGATTAAGAATGCTATTTAATAGCAAAACTGTTATATATTATGATTTCTTTTTGTAACTGTTTTAATACTGTATTTATTCTTACAATAGTTTGTGGTTCACACCTCTCCCCTGTTGGTGTGCTAAACAAAGCTCCATTTACCGTAGTTTTTGCCTTGACTTCTGCCTCTTGCTCATCTCCCCCCCACTAGTAACTGTATTTAGAAATACAAGGAGATATACAGAGGGGAAATCTGTCTGAACCAAATAGTTCAGAGTCCAAAAAAAGACAAAAGAAAATAAAAGAGGCAACGTAGGGAAATTCAAATATTGTTCTGATGGGTTGAAAGCAGAAGCTTTGCCCAATTTGCTTTGCCTGTGCTGCTGCAGTTCAAGGGCTTGGATCAATAGAAAATCATTCACTGGCTCCACTGGGCTTTTGCTCAGGTCCTGTGTGCAATTCCACTGCCTAATGAGCTCTCAGGAAGGGCAGCAAGCCGTGCAGGCAGGATCCAGGGACAGGCTCTTGTAGCTCTCTCGGAATGAACAAAACTTTGCAAGTTTGAATAGCCACTGGGTTCACATGAGGACATGTTCCACACATGAAACGCATGGGCACCACAGAGTCTAAAAGGACCTCTATCTTTAACACGGGCTTGAATTTTTAAGGGAAGTGAGTCTCACAGTAACAGGTCTAACAGACTATGAGCCAGGGCTGGTTCAAATGCCGGTAGGAGAGTGCACCTGATTTAAACACTTGCTTCTTCTGCCTTCCAGCAGGAAGCACAGGAAGAGCTAAGGTGCAAGAGCTGTGCTTGTGGCAGGATTTGCAGAACTATTCGCACCGCAAGTGAAAGCAAGTGAAGAAGAGCAGCCCTTTGAAATGTCCCCACCGATCCTGTCTCTCAGCAACAGACTGCAGAGAGACATACAGAGGAGAGGACCAAATGTAATTACTCTTACCACCAGGAAGAAGAGAAAAAGCATGTCAGTACAACAGCACATTTTCTCACCACCCTGTCTCCAAGTCCTACCAGGGCTCAGGTACACAGTTCTGTGCAGTCAGAAGTAGGGGGGGCTTGCAATCTCAAGCAAGGCTGTAGGTAAACCAGGAAGCTGAGCTTCATTTGGCTGCAAGCACCTTGGAAAGGCTTCAAAAAGCCATGAATCGACCACAGGCCACTTTCAGGGTCATCTTGATTATAGAAAAAATAAATGCTGGGTCACCTGTCAGAGCAGCAAGAGCAGCGGCTGTGCCAAAGGCTTTGCTGAGCTCATGCAAACCTGGATACAGCTGCAGTGAGAAGGGAAGGTATGAGGGAAAAATCTGGTGACGTGGCCATGAGCAGACCACAGCTAGGGCAATCTTCATGGAAAAAAAATTTCTCCAATTCTTGTTTTATCTCATAAATTGCTTTTAATTTGAAATAATTCCATTAACATTTTTAGTATATTGTCAGCCTAACCTGAAAGCTTTTTTGTGACTTAGGATTTTCCCTGAATTTACATGAAAATTCAGAATCTGGCTCTCAATTTGCCTCCTCTTTCATTGTCATGCTCTCAGAATGGTTGGGGCTTTGCTAACCAGGGCAGTGAGGACTTAGGGCCCCAGCATGACTGGTGAAAAATGATCAGTGACAGTTGACCTGTCATCTCTGCAAAGCTCTTCGGAATTGGAATAACCTGGTGAAACAATCTCTCTCATTTGTGTCAGCCTTGACTGGTTTTTGATGCCCAATTCTTGTACATGAGGTCACGGGATTTGGTTGGGATAAAGCTGATTTTCTTCACAGTAGCTAGTGTAGAGCTGTGCTTTAGATGCATGACCAAAATAGAGTGATGGTTTTTTGACTGCAGAGTGGAGCTTACACAGAGCCAAGGCCTTTTCTGTTCCTCAACTCTGCCAGCGAGGAAGCTGGGGGTGCACAAGGAGTTGGGAGGCGACACAGGAGGGACAGCTGACCCCAGCTGACCCAGGGGATATCCCATAGCATATGGCATCATGCTCAGCATATAGCACTGAGGAAGAGGAAGAAAGGGGGGGATGTTCCAAGTGATGGTGTTTGTCTTCTTCAGCAAGGTGTGATGGAGCCCTGCTGTCCTGGGATGGCTGAACACCTGCCTGCCCAAGGAAAGTGGTGAATAAATTCCTTGTTTTGCTCTGCCTGCATGTGCAGCTTACGTTTTACCTATTAAACTGTCTTTATCTCAACCCACAAGTTTTCTTACTCTTCCAATTCTCTCTGACATCCCACCTGGAGGGAATGAGGGAGCTGCTGGCTGGGTTTAACCCATGACACTTTGGAGAGTTTTTTGTTGCTGAGCTCTTGTACGTGCATGTGTCACTTTGGGGAGTGGAGCTCAGGAGAGTGCCAGTGCTGGTCAGGAGTTCAGAGCCCCTCAGGCAGTATGGCTGCCAATTACTGGATGATGAAATTGCACAGATCATCTCTAGCATTTGTGTACTCAAGAGTTCACTTCGCAGTCAGATCTGATTGAACACAGCTGTTCCGATCGCTGGAAGATGAAGCAGGCGAATCAGGCTTTGCACACAAAGCCTGACAGCGGGTGCTCGCTTCTAGAGTGAGCCGGGCTTTGAGGCAGCAGGAGGGAGCAGCTCTGAGCTCTGCCATCTGATGAGTTCATGCAGGGCCTCATCTGGCTGTGGGGATCCATGCAGGCTTGAATCACACTTCTTGACAGTGCCTGTGTAAGCTGCCCTGGGAAGAAGAAGACAGGCAGCTGATACCTGGTCCAGAGCCGGGAATAATGGCAGTGCTCACCCTGCCCTTCCTGGTGGCAAAAGATATGTTACCTACTGGCAGGAATCTGATGCTGATGAGGGACAGCTCTTCTGGTTAACTGTTTCCATGTCACAAGGCCAACCACCCTGCAGGCTGCATGTGAGATGTGTGTGCATTGAAACAGAATTTGTAATTTTAACAGTTCTCTTGCTTCATATTGCTTCAGCCTGCAGTCATGGAAAGACACAGATGCAGATTCCCTGGACATAGGAGGGTCTTGAAAGGTGCATTTTCCTCCTGAAATCCTCTATCACTTTGTTCTTCTCTAAGGCATTTAGGAAAGAGTTTCTGAAGGTCTGGTTTGCCTGGCACAGCAGTGTCACCTGGGCCATGATTACTGAGCTGCCTACTTGTTAGGGGATGAGACAGCTTTGCTTGGGATCAAGTCTTTGTGTTGTTTACGGAAGAGCTGAGCTTTCAGAAAGCTATTAATCTATTTCTACTGCAACCAAACCAGGTGGGCTTCTCAGTTGTTTGTATTCAAACTCTGAGATAAAGACCAAAGACGCGAGCAATAGTTTCAAGTGTGGTGTATGAAGTTATTCTTCTTTGCTAACTCCAACAATTCTCTTAAACCCTGGATACTACTGGAGCTTAAAAAACAGCTGTATGATGCTGATGTATGATGAGAAAGCTCACCAAGTCAGGGGCTTCCCTCCTGCTCCTCCATGTCACCTGCAGTGGCACAGGGTGGAGATGTCAGTATGTCCTTAGGAAGACAAACATCTGCGCGTGCAGGTGAGCTCTGGTCCTGCCCATGAGCACCGGACCTGTAATCTTGACCAGTTTCCATCCCTCTCTTTCTTCCTGATGTTTCCTCCTGCTCTGGTGGCTTGAAAGTGGCAACATCTGTGAGCTATAAAATAACTGCGGTCAGGGATGCATCTGGTTCAAAGAAAATTGAAAATCATATCCAGAAACTACTCTCTGGGAAAGCATAATGGGTTACAAAGTTGTGGTGGTTTGAACCTGAGTTGATGGACAGTTGTTTAGACCAATAACGCTTCTCGAAATTTATCTATTTAAACCGAGTGGAGGCGCGGGAATTCGCTCTTGCTTCAGGCTTTCCGACAGGTGCCCGGGCTGCCCGCTCGGCCCGGCGGGGCCTGGCCGGGCCTGGCTGCTGGGCCCGGGCGGGGCCGGGGCCATGGCCCCCCAGCTCCGTGCGGGCCGGGATGGCTCCCCCGCCCCTCCCTGCTCCGGTGCGGCCGATGGACTGAAACTTCACACCGAGACCGCACCGAGACAGGCCCTGCCCGGCAAAGAGCGTGTGACCAACCAGCTAGATTCAGGGCCAGGCCCGGGTGAGAGTGACTCCTTCAGCGCTGTAAGTTCCCCAGAAGAGATGAAACCTGCAAACATCAATCCTCTCCCAGGTCAGAGGAAA
>VXAZ01005369.1:0-197793 GCA_013399875.1 Gymnorhina tibicen | reverse complement strand
AGAGAACCTTTACTCTTGAACAGCTCATCCTTAAAATAGTACCCCATTAGCTAAGATTGAGCCCTAGAAAACAGTTGTGGGGAAAGCTGTAAGTTGAGGGAAGGGACTTTTTCACATGCCAGCAGAAAACCACCCTGGGCGGCTGTTGTGCTGTGACACTGAAGCCATGAGAAGATTGTTTCTTGTGGAGAAGCCCCATAGCATGGGCAAAAGAGACTCCTCTCCCTAAGTGAACTGATGAAAAAGGTTTATTATAGAGGCGGTAACTGACTGAAATAATCCCAAGTTTGTGTCTTTATGTTGTAACTGGGAGGACAGAAGAAGATGGGGGAAAGAGAAGTGTTCTGAAGGTTTATTCTGACCCTTATTATTCCTTTTTCTTTTAGTTCTGTTAATAAGCTTCTTTATATTCTTAAAGTTTAGAGCCTGCTTTGCATTCCTCCTAATTCTTATCTCACAGAAGGTAAGAAATGCGAACAAAACCACTACAAAAGTAAATAATTTTCATTACAATGATTGTTTTAATAAGATGTCATTATGGTGTCCTTATGTAAGCGCATACACTTATGTGAGAGATTATGTCCCCTTTCCCTGCTCCTCTGTTTCAAAATACAACTGCTGGCAGAATGTGACTGACTGAAAATCGAGTAGGATGTTGTGCTCTTTAATACCCACAGAGCTCAAACTGACACTAGAAAACCCTTTGCACAGCATCCAGCTGATGTGCCTTGGAGCTGATTTGGAAGGGATTCCTGTTGGATGGGAAGGAAGCCTAAATCCGAAGCGCTTTGAAATCAAAGAGGATCTTAGAGTGGCTTTAATGGATTTGAATCAGGCCTCTGCCCAAGCTGAGACTGCCAGAGGGAGACTGTCATCAAGGCAGAGTCATGCTGCAGAGTGTTGAGAAGGTGGTCATGAATCCTTGAAGTGGGCCTGGGATACTCTCACCAAGCCTTACCTGGGCTGCAAAAGGCAGGGTATGAGAGGAGAAAGATGAGATCCTGGGAGAAATAGGGACAAAGAGGGAGAATACACTTCCCTAACTCCCAGGAGGCAAAGCAGGTGAGGTGCTCAGCTGGCACAGCACTGGGGACCTCAGGAGTTCCCAAGGGGCTTCTGTGCTGGGATCAGCTAAAGTCAAGGCCAAGCACTGACAGGGTCAAATCAAGAACAACCCCAAAACCTATGTGCATGCCTGCATGCAGGTATCAGCTGCCTTTAAAGGAACATCCACCTGAAAATATGATTGTAGGGTAAGCAAATTACTTGATACATGCCAGCCATTCCTCAGTAAATTCCTGTAAATCTGCATTTACAGTCTTTGCTAAGACATGATTGGTGATCCCCTGCAATGAATGGTGGCTGGGTGTCTGAGATGGGAGATTGTCACTAAGGACAAGCTTCAGTGCTGAATTCTTCCTCCTCACCTTGATGTAGCATGTTCTCACACCTGCAGTTGGTGAATAAGATGTGAAATGCTCCTGAGAATTGTTGCTGCTCTGTGTCCATATGGTGATGGTCAGTGTATCTTTCTCTCTGAGAGTATATGGGCAGGGTGAAATGTCCAATGTACTATGAAGGTGCTGGCTTTGTATAAAAATGTGTCCTAATTCATGCACCACAATTATTCAAAATATATCCCCTTAGAAATTTTCAGTGTTTTCAGAATTTTCATGATTTTTCAGCTCAGAATTTGCATGTTTTCTCCCTTTATCTAGGCTGATGAAAAAAAAAAAAGCAGCTTATTTCTTTGCCCTTCTTCTTTCTTCCTTCCATGTATTTCTTCAGCAGCAGAGGCGAGGAAGGCCCAGATCCCTGCAATGTGCAGCCCCAGGCATCCCAGCTGGCCCCAGCAAGGAGATGCTTTGAGGGCTGGGAGCCGCTCAGAGCACCAGGCACATTCCATCAAGTTCCTCGTCCGAGTGAAAAGCTGAAGTGGTTTTTCTGTGTAGGGAGGATTGAAACCAGATCCTGCTATTAAATTTGTTAAATGGAAATGTAATGATTTATGAGGGAGGTAGTGAACCCTCAGAAAGAATTCAGTAATAATAACGCTGGGTGAGTGGCAGCGTGGCAAGGCTTCAGAAGTAAATGATCTGTTAAAAAAATAAAATAAAAAACCCCACACTGAAAAAGCCCCAGCTAAACAAAGCTACTAGATGTGAACCAGATAAAAACTTTAATTATTTCTAATGAGATCAGCAAAGCAAGCAAAGGGCTGAAGTGGGACTCATCTGATATAACCAATAAGAAGCACAGGCAATATCCTTTTACAGTCACGCTTGACAAGTTCAAAGCCATGCAATGTGTTTAGCCACACACCAGTACTGCTGGCAGATGTGGAACTAAATTCTAGGGATTTCTTTGGGAAAAAAATATTCAAATGTCTCCATATATTTATATTTTTCTGGAACACATGACAAAATTGAAAGGGTACTGAAAGTTTTAGGTGAGTAATGTATTGAACACTGTAGGGTCACAGTACCATTAAAAAAGTTTGGCTTATTGATGATACCAGTTTTAGCCAGTTTGGAAAAGCAATGCTCTGACTAGAGTTTGCCTTGTGAGAAAAGGGGTGAGGATTTCTGGTCATGGCTTTGTATGCGTTTAAAGCTTACTCAAGAGTGCTATCTTTTCACTTATTAAAAAAAAGTAAAGAAAATAGAGGGAGGACACTGTGGCTTTCCACATTACTCTGCTGTGTGTCTGTGGGATCACGGCAATGAATGCTGCAGACCAAACCAGGGTTTAAGGAAATGAAAGACCCAGAGCTGACAGGGAGCTGCTTGTATGAACCATTCCAGTCCCAATCCATCCCCTGATTTTCCTGGGACAACAGGTAGCTCACAAAGTCACTTCAGTCAGGTCCTCAGCCAGGAAAGGAAACCCAGACCCTGAGAAAAGAAGGAATAAAAGAAAGCCGTAGCTCTGAGACAGTAACCACATATTGCTCTCAACTATAATAACAGAAATGTGTATAAAGATCTGGCTCTGGGCTCTGTCTGACTCAGGGAGAATTGCAGTGATTAGCCAGACCTCTGGAAAATAATAATGGCCCCCTGCAAATGGAAGGAAACTTTTTTATGGGTTTTATTGCTTTTTTTTAAGAGGGCAGGATCCCTCCCCTTGCATTCCTTTCCTCTGTGGTTTTTCATCACTGGACTTTTAATACTGCAACTACATCACTTCCCACACGCATACACACATTTCTTTTCCTGTTGGTTGATTTTATTTCTCCAGCCACTCCACAGTGTGACAACGTGTATAAAATGAAATCTCTACTTTTGCAGCACTACCTGCCCTGAGAGCAGCATGGCATCCTGCTTAACAGCTGTGGCCACTAATTCACTGCAACTGCAGTCTGTCTTCTCAGCATCAGCTACATTTCTTTTCCATATGCTAACTCCCTTTCAGCTTAATTTTCCCATTGCCCAGCAGTAACATTGAGTAACTGTGTTGGCCTGTATTCAAATGCAAATTAATATCTCCTTCTGCCCATTAACTCTGCTGTTTCTTGTCTAGCCAAAGCAACTGGAAACAAGCACGTATCTTGGTTCAGTGGTCGGACAGAGGGGCCCTGTCTGGGCTGGGATTGCTGTTCATCTCCAAGAGCAGACAAAAAACAGCAGGCTGCAGAAAGGAGAGGTCCTTCATCAAGATGTTTCTTGTCAAATAACCCCTGAACTCCAACCATTCAGCAAACACCGTGGCTCTCTTGAACTTCAGTGTTTGACGTATGTAATTCACACAATGCCTGTGCTGTACTCTAGATTGGAAACATCCGGTGGATTGACATCCAGAAACCTTTAGATGAGGCGTGGGGGAAGGGAAGATGTCACTGAGCAAGGCATATGACTGAAATCTTAAAAATTGTTATGCTACAGAAACCTTTAAACAGAGCAGCCTGGCAGAAAGCAAGTTCCCCAAAAGTGGGGATATAGGCGTGAATGCTGAGAGCATGAAGGGAGGGAATGGGGGGAGAAAAGAAAATATATAGGAGTATTTTTTTGTTGTTGTTGTTTTTGGGAACATTTGGGATACCTTTCTTTCACAGCTCTTTCTTTTTCAGGATGACTCAGAATTAGAAACACTAGCACCATTTCAGGAGGAAAAAAATGGTGTAATTCCTTGGACACCACCCCCCCCAACAACTGAGCTCCACATGTGTGAACCACTGGCACATAAATTCTTACATATTTCTTGATACCCATGCAACTCTGAACCTCATTTGAATTTGTTTTCCACTCTGGTTCTTAACCTTCAGTCACTTACTGGTCTCACCTTTCCCTTTCCAGCACAGGCACGGGCAGTGTGTGCAAAGAGCATTATTCCACGCTAAGCAAATCTTCTGTTTTGCAAAGAACATTTTTGTAGTTTTCTATTTTTTTCTGCATTCTATTTAGAAAAACTTTAAGTTGGTTTCTTCCTTAGAAAAACCCAAAAGCAAAAGACATACAAGAACAGGGACAATATCAATCACTTAGAGGCCTTCAACACATAATAAAAAAAGTTGTGAGGCAAATCTATGGTGCTTGAACCCATCCTGGGAGTAGCTGAAGCTCAGTTGTTGTAAGGCATGCTCTGTGGATGGAGTGCATTGGTTAAAAAAGGATAGGCACCACTTTCCTGACCACAGTTCCAGCTGGCTGAGTTAGTAACAGCAGTCATTCAGTCAGGAGGCATAAGAGAGCATCCCCCCAGTCACAGTAATCACTGCAATACTGATCAGAAATCTCAGATTTCTGCAAAATGTTTGCAAAAATTATGTGCGAAATGGCTTGCACACCAATATCAAATGGGTAAAGGTATTTACCTAATGCATGAATAATGAATAAATAAGAGATATTTGTGATCAGCTCACAAAGAGGAAGGGAAGAAAATAGTCCTGGAATAAATTATTTGTCATAAAAAAAAAAATCACTGCTCCTTGGAAAGCCCACATCCTTGAGTTCATGATGGGTAAAAAGACAGTTGTTTAAATTTCCCATTTCTGAGTTCAGAACGCCACTTACGTTCATCTATATGACCATTTCACGCGTAAGAAGCCTGTTCTTCCAGTGCAGAATAATGAATATCAGCCCAGATAATTGCTGAAATTCAGCCATCTGCAAGATATTGCTATGGAAAGAGCCTATTGCACGGAGTTTTTGGCTGTGGGTATTGTTCTGGAGATCACACTTTTTGTACAGAACCTTGTGGTTTCGGTCCCCTTTGGAGAGAGTGAACTCCATGGCAGATCACTGCTGTTGTTTAACCTTAGGTACTCAAAAAAGCAAAGGCGACACTTCTTCAGTCCGAACGTGTGATACCAGAGCAGGAGGTTTTGTTACAAGGTGATGAAAACACATTTTCTGGACAAAGATGTGAGAAGCTAATCCAACAGTGACTGAAAGAAATCAAACAAATGTTGCACAAAACAGATCCTTTCATCTCTGACTTACCCAAAGAGGACAAGTATAAACTAAAGGCAGGAAAAACAACCCTTGTCCTGCTGGCCTTTCTTATCTTTTAAGCGAGGCAGCAACTGGGTTCCCAGCTTTGAAGTCAATCAAATGATGAGCCTGCTAAAACTGATTAGCACATGCCTGCATGCTGGGACATCGATGAAAAGGGAGCTGGGAACACAGCCCTCTGAAGTGGAAACGGCTGGAAACCTCTGAGGCTGTGGGATCACAGAGAGACATGCAGATCCCCTCTGTCAGCTGCAGCAATGAGAGCAAGCAAAATGCAGGAATAGTATTTCATGCTGCTGAATGTGCATATCACATTTGCATCTGCAGCATTCCCCATCCTCCAGCTCTGAGCTCTCAGTGCATCCTGAACCCCTGAAGTCTCCCCAGTCCAGAGACTCATTTCTGACAGAGCCTGGCATCAAATGTGTCAGATAAAGTGAAAAATCCCCTCATAATGAACAGTAATGGAATAACAGGCCAGAGGGAAAGTTTCTTCCTAATAGCCCATGATAGATTCAATAAAAGCAGAGCACAAAACAACAAAAAACAGAGAGAAAACTGGCAGCAGGATTAGCCCTGCTATGACTGCAGAGTCCCAGCTCCCAAGAGCCAGAGAGCAGCAGCAATACCAGGGTGCTGCTCTCCCACTGCAGGATACAGGTAACTCCCATTGAAACCAATGACATTTATTAATGTCCCGTGGCCATTAAATGGAGCCTCCTGTCTGCTTTTCTCGGTGTTGCTGCTGCAGTGAGAGCAGCGGGGGTGAAGCATGGGCGTGTGTAATTTGTGCTCTCTGCTCAAGAACACTCTACTGTCATGACAAACTGCAAAAAGCTGTCAGCACAGGAAAGAGACTGCAGGTCCCTGCCAGAGGGAGAGCCAGGGCCACGAGGCTGCGTGCAGGCGTTGGGATTGTATGCTTGACTCCATTCCCATTTTCTGTCTTGCTGGCAGGTCAGTTCATTCAATTAAGCACTCTCAAGTGCTCTTCCTTGGTCTCCTTTGCATTTTGAGGTAGAAAAAGCCTTTTCATTTGAGTTTCCTCTCTTGCCCTACATACCCAGCTATCAGCACCACATTAGGATGTGGGGAATGTCAAGAAGGCAGCCCAGAGTGTGGGCTAAGGAAACCTCATGCTGCTTCTAAAAAAGCTGAGAGCTTTGCTCTAGGGCTAAGGGACAGCTCTCCACGGCTTTGCTTCCTCTTGGGAAGTAGATTTTCTTGTTGGAAATGAGATTTGGGAGCACATGCTGGAGGGCAGCATCTGAATTCAAAGCCCTCTTGGCAATGGGGATATGGTGGGAGAAATCCAGAAGAGCACAAATATCAGGGATATTCTGTGTTGGAGGTACAGCAGGGTAAATGATTGCTCAGGTAGCTCTTGGGAAAGGCAGCTGTCTGGTTTTGAACAGTTTGCAGGGCTCAGCTAAAAATGAGATCAAGATTTGGCTGAAAATTTTAAAATAGGTAAGATAAAATGTGTTCTGTTTCTAAAAACCTGAAATTCTTTGCTGTGGCAGAAAAAATCTAAAGGTTTCTGCCTACGCCAGAAAACCACTACTGGTGGTTTGTTTGTTTGTTTTTTTTTGTTCTGGTCAGTGAAGCATATGGAGATACAGTTTATACCAGTTATGAGTTAATTTGTCAATACCAGAGAGGCTTAGGCTGAACAAGATCAAGTCTCTCATTCCAGAAGAGCTGTACCCATACACAGATGTATTTACTCTGGTTGAAATAAATATTTAAAGGAAGAGAGCAGCTACATCATAACCAGACTCACTCCTAAGTAGATATGCTACAAGATATAGAAAGTGGAATTTCTCTTCTTGTGCTGGATCAGAAAGGTTTCCCTCCTCCTCCCCTTCATTTTCCCTCCTCTCTGAAAATCCCATTAATTCACCAGGTAGGAGTGTGTGAGAACTGCTAAATTCCAAGGGGTTTAGATGATGGGGAGGGAGGAAGGGAGGAAGGGAAGTAGTTGCTGAAGGGTCTTGGCAAAGCTCAAGAGCCTTCTTCCCGCACCATTTCCCCAGTCTCTCATCTGCCTTGCACTTTCCTGGTACTGAAATGCATCAGAAATAATAAAAATCTTGAATTCAAATAGACACAGTTACACTTTCTCCAAATCCCCGTATGGCTACGTCTGTTGCAGAATTCATAGCAGTGCCTTGAATCCATTTAGTCAACATCAGCTGGAGAATTTCAGGGTTTTTCAGGTAGCACAAAAAATCCCTGGGTAGAAACCCCTAAATTACTATAGCACTTTTTTATTAATTTAGCTTCACTGCACTGAAAAACAGCGAAATAAAAGCCCTAATGTTCTGAAAAATAAAATGAGGGCTCAGACACTCTGAAACTGTAATAGCTTAGCTGGAAGTGTGATTTTAAACCAGTAGAAACCCTCTTGTAAATATTATTAGTTATCTAGAACACTGACTGATGGAGGACATTTCACTTGAAAAACCCAGCTTCTTGCACATATAATGCACCTCTAAACTGAATTAAATTTTCCATCATCTAGAAAATATTAAACTGCATAAAAAATTTCCTTGTTCCGTCCAAAGAGTTTCAGCTGAGGGAGTTGCCCATGAATAATTTCCTCTAAAAGTTTTGTGCTTTATCTTGGGGCAATTTTCTTATTGTAGCTTTAGACTAACAATTAACTTACTTCAATTTAGCTTAAAAGGAAAGAACAGCATCCACATGGCAGTTTGCTTGGGTTGAACTGCTGCCCCTGTGTATCTGAGTACCACGCAGGGCTTTTTCCACATTAAAATGGCAGATCTATCTGCAGTGATGTGAGCACAGCAGACAGGAGCAGATACCTCTGTGGTCTAAAACAAGGTCAGTGTAACTATAACTTTGCAGAAGTGCCTGCAAGACCAGATACTGACATTCTCATCCTCCACCAAATCTGCACCCAACCAAGGTGGAGTGTGACAAATGTGACGAATCTTGGTGTGGGTGGACACCTGCAAACACCTGGAATGTCAGAGGGACTCCTGCAACCTGGCCTGGCCAGGTGTGTCCTGGTCTGACTGTGCATCCCCCCTGCAGTCACATCTCCTGGTGGGTAGAGATGATCTTTGAATTGGACAAGGGACTTGTTTTACTGATTTTACATGTGCACAATTGCAGCAGTTTTGAAAGAAATGTTTGTGGTACAAATGAGGATAAGGACTAGGCTTACACCAAAAAGAAATCCCAGCAGGTCTACTCTGAATTTCACTACATAAATGATGACTCCAAGGACAAATCTACTTAGTAATCTAGGGGGTGACTGGGTGACAGATGTACAGTCCTCTTACTTTAACTAACTGTAATAATATTCATGGTTTGATAAATGAGGTACTTTTTCCAAACATCTTCTCACCACATAAACAGGAAGGAATACCTTTTTTATTATTATTTTTGTAGAGCATTGAAAGTTTACTGGAGAATTTCTGATAGTTTAATTTAGGGGGAGGAGTTGCTTTCTCTTCAAAATATTTATACAGTTATTTCCAGAGGAAGAGAGTGCTTGATGAGCCCAAAATATAATCAGGACAAAATATTTATTAGTATGATATATCTTATGAGTCTCTCCATGCATTTTTACAAGCCATCCATCACCAGACAGAAGGAAGAGACCAGTGGTCAGCTGGTGGCTGTAAATCTGTCCAGTTGTGTAACTCACTCTAGCCAGACGCATTTGCAAAAAACCCAGGAGCAAACTCTGCTCTGTGTTAAACATTAGCAGAGTGTTGTTCATGTGTTCCTTATCAATCATACAGTCTTAAAGCAAAGGCATCCATTCCACAGATGTAAATAAATAAATGACCAGGCACTTCTGGGATCATTGTTTATGCAGACAAGCAGGTGAAGTATTGGGAATTTTTATTCTGAAGAGCACAAAGTACCAAAAGAGTCAAACTCATTTTATTTCTATCTTTAAAGGTCAGTGCCTGATTTTTGTCTAAATGCTCTGAAGCAATTTTGCTCTCTGAAGGAAAATGTTCATGATCTTGACAAGACCTGGGGCTTTATTTCACCTATCTTCAGCCACCTGTAAAGCAGGCACCTTCTGTAAACCAATCACTTCATTCCTTCTGTAATTAGAGGAAGCAGTTCAGCACAGCTGACACCTCTGCTCCCTTTTTCCCTGCTGGTGGTCGAGGGAACCCATACTACAAATAACACAACCTGCCTAACTCTTAGATGCTCAGTGCTGTCCAGTACCTGCTTTGTTGAGTTTCAGCTACCCCAAACCTACTTTCCTGACCCCTGGGGAGACTTTGCATAACCAGCATCTGCCTCACTGCAGCTGCAGCAGCTGGAAAGGGGCTGTAATTAGGGCACTGTTGCTCTGACTGAGCGTGCAGGAAGTAGGCAGAGGATGAAGTGCCTCAGCGCACTTTTGTCCTACTTAACTTTCAGACGCTGGATTTCCCCTACATCCTTTTCCACTAAAAGTTTAGCAGTTTGCAAAGGGAGCTTCCTCCATGTCACAATGAGATGCCAAGTCAAGGTGTCGCTGAGAATCCTTTCTGGAAAACATGATGC
The DNA here is from genome assembly GCA_013399875.1 of Gymnorhina tibicen. Classification (NCBI taxonomy): domain Eukaryota; kingdom Metazoa; phylum Chordata; class Aves; order Passeriformes; family Artamidae; genus Gymnorhina; species Gymnorhina tibicen. Next base: position 187,795 of record VXAZ01005369.1, on the reverse strand, counting down.
CACATGTACCACTTGCTCCCTTTGGTTCTGCAAGATATCTCCATCTCTTTATGCTCCTAAAAGGTTCTGGGATGTTCAAGGGACAGAGGAAATACTTAAAGCTACCCCTGGTAACTTGAGCCTGTTTTGAGCCTGGGCAATTTCATTCATATGCATGGTATCATTCAAGCCTTTAATATTTATATTCTGCCTCTTAGACCTCTCAAAAAGCATTCCCTCTACCAGAACTCAAAGAAATAAGATGTTATGAGGAAACTGCCTTTTTCAAGTTCTCTAGAATCTCACTGGGGGAATACAGGACAAGGGAGGTTCCTGAATCTGTTCTGTTCACAGGGAAAAAAGGAGTGAGGAGGGATGAGGAGGAGAGAAACATTGAACACCTCTATTCATCTCAGAGGGACTTACTGCTGCTCCCTTATTTGCCAGACAAGTTTGACTTGTCCACTCCTGCCTTTACACCTTGCAAAATTTAGTCTGCGATGCAGTCAAATTCAATGTCCATCCTGTATCCCATTCTCATTCACTTATCACAAAGTGGTGGTTTATTACCACATTTACTTGTTTTTTGCATTCCCACCCCTGAATTTTTTGCATTCCCACCTCATGCTCCAATTCCATGTGCACTTGTTGCTTCCTTGCCATGTTAATCCTTCATAATCCTTATTCACACACTTCTGCCCATTTACTGCTTCTGACTGGGCCACGGCCATGGCCTGAACATTCAATTCCCACTGTGCCCTGCACTTCTCAAGAAGTCACAAAGTCCAGGTTAAAGGTGCCTTCTTTCTCTATCCATGTGCGTTTTGCACTTTGAACCACACGATGTATTTTTCAAACTGCTGACAACCAGTGACTGCATTTACAGCATTTTGCATTTCAGAGTTTAACAATTTCATGGATGAAAACCCTGTATGTCCAATTTGAATAAGTGGGGGAATTCATATGCAGTTGTCCTGTGTCTTTATGAACTCCATGAAGTGCCAGATGACCAGTCACTCTAATTGCTACATGGGGTCTGGGAGCATTTGCTGCCTGAAAAGTGATTATGCCCAAAACAGATTGTGCCCAAAGAAAAATGATCTGCATGAAAATGCACTCAATTAAAACTGCCACAGCAGAAATGGAACCTGACAGCCCAGCTGCCCCACAGGACTCCTGCATACATCACTGAGCAGAAGAAATGGTGCTAAGGACCAAGCTCATAAAATTCACTGACAGGTACCAAAACATACTCTGATCTTCAGAAACAGTTGGCTCCCAAGTAACTTTCAAGGGGGCAAGGGGAAGTACGGGATATGCAGGACACTGGAGAGGAGAATTTGGTGGAATCGACATTTCCAACCATTTGCAACCATCCAGAGGTCTGATGCACTTAGGGGTAAATGTGTGTGTGTTGAAAGTTCCTGTTGTGGAGAATGGGACTCTACCAAACAACGACACACATCTTCTACCATGTGTGAGGGGTTTACACCTTTCTGTTATTAATTCTTTCATGCAGTGATTGAAGCAGCCAGGTATTGAGTTCCTTGTCCTTTCCTTAAGGAATAAGATGCCAGATACCATGAATGCGTGACACTGTATCATGCACAGTCAGTGGCAGATTAAGGGAGTAATTTTCTTCTCTGAAAAGATCTGTGATGTGAGAGGGAGTTGCCTATCATAAGGCAGCTACACTCACCTTGGTAGCAAAGCCTCATTTAAAAGTACAGCAAAGAGATACTGTAAAAGCATCCTGATCACCAGCATTCATCAGCTTCCTGAGAAAAACTAACAAGTGTGGTAATAAGGATGGAAACTCTACAGAATGATCATGGAGAATAAAGGAAAGAAAATAGACCTAAAGCTTAATTATCTCTTCTAAAGAAAAATAAATGTCAACAAATAAGTTAGATGGAAATATTGTGCAAGCTACCAGCATGATAAATCCTGTGGATGCAGATGGAGCACGGTTATTGGGAGATACTACTTTAGTTGGAAAAATACCCAAACCAAAACCAATTAGCAAAAGGAATAGATGTTTGTGTTAAAGACCAAAAATACTGAAGTCTAGAGGTGTCTTAACAGAACTAAATCCCAGAAAAATGCCAGAAAATATTAAGTACAGTAGGTTACTGTGTGGAAGACATCAACACAAGCAGAGCCATTGTGCAGACCAAGAATTAAACAATGGGACTGAGGATGATCCAGTGAGTACATTGACAATGGCCACATGAAAGGCAGAAGGAGATTCCAGGGATCTGAGGGCCATGGAGGCTGTGGAAACATTGGGTGCAGCAGCAGGGCTAATGATGCTCAGTAGAGTATTGCACTAACATAGTTTAAACATTTTTGACACCCAGTCTGATCTGTTCAGAGATGAATGGAGCCTCATGAGATCTCTTATATCCCAGCACCCAAGTACTCTGGGCAGGAAAACCAGAGGATCCTACAGGCTGGTTGAGAAGATACTGAGGTTATTCTAGAGAATAGTAAGAGATCAGTGATGTGGTTATAGGACTTTCTAATGGTCTGAGTGCACTGGGTGCTGCTGAAGGATGCCAGCCCCTTCTATTGGTACACGAGCATCCAAACAAGCCTGATCCCAGTGTTGCCTATGAATCAGTCATACTGAGCACAATTTTACTGGACACACACAGACAAGACCTAAGGACCACAGCTAAGAGCCAAAAGGAAAACATGGGCTGTCAAAAAAAAAATTAAACCCCCCTCCAGGAAACAAGACATGTTGTAGCTTGTCATTTATCCTAGTTGACATGTAAAGCTGTGGGACACCAGGGAGCATGACTAGAAATATTCTCTGTGCTAAAATGATCTCTGTCTATAAACACATTTTTCAAAGCAATGGGCATCTACAGGACAGATTTGAGCTAGAAATAGTGTAGTCTAAGCCTGGAAAATTGGCAGGATCCATTTGATTTGCTGGTCTTAAGAGAACAGCAGCTGTCAGGACCACAAAGGCAGTGTGAGAAAGCAGCAGATAAGCAAATCTGAATTGGCTGAAAGCTGCTGTAGGCAGAAGTGTTAATAAAGCCAGTAAACTTCACCAGGATATAAGAACGCAGCCAGTGTTGTCAGCATGCTCTGCTGGGTGTCTTTGTTTCACTGGTGTACGCCCAAAGGGACAGGCACTCCTGCCTGCGTGTGACAAGGAGGGCAAGGCCCTGTGCTGCTATGTGATCAGGCTGCTGTGTCTCCTGGGTCTCCCAAACACAGAGATTATAGCTGATGACCTTGGTATTATTGAGGGAAACAAAGTCTAGGAAATGTGAGAAACCCTTAAAAAACTCCATAAACACTTCAAGGGGGAATAAAGATAAGAGGTTTCAAAACAGCAAGGCCCTCCTGGACATTTCAGGCTCTATTACTAAATTCCACAGCATCAAGGGATGTTCTTGAACACCGGGGCATACTTGTCCTTATTCTTAAATTGTCGGACTAACATCCAGCATGGTTTTGGCCAAGCAGCCTGGTACTCTACTGGACAATTTCCATGCAGAGTTGGAAGCCAGCACCAGCTAGGACTATCCCCTCTAGGCAGTTTGGATGTGGTCCAAGGATAGGGTTCAGTGGCATGGGCATGGGTTGTTCTGTGTCTGCTGATCTCCACTCCAGGAACTTTCTCCAGACATATTACGCTGCCACAGATACAACTTTGGGACTCTCCAGGCACTCCAACAAAGACAGAGTGCTACAGACAGTAAAATCACTCCATAGCTCTCCTCCTCTCCAGAAACAAGGGGACTGTGCCTCACTGCCAAAGGAGTAGGGGTACTTCAGAGGCAGCCTGAGAGGAGGCATACCTCATCCTGAGGAGTAAAGGCACTTCTCTGAGAAGCCAGAGACTTTTTATATGTGTGAGGCTCAGATTTAAAATACTTCATAGAAAACAAATGTTTGAAAGCATGATGCTGCACAGCTGAGCAGGTCTGAGTCCAGCAGCAGAGACCTCACAACCTGATGAGGAAGAAAACGCAGCAGTTCATCCAGCTGAGTGTGTGAACCATGGACTAAGGCAGTGGATGAAGCAAAACTTAAGAAGAGTGGCAGTGGACAGAAATCACGTGAAATGCAGTGCAAAGTCTGGATGCTACAAAGAGCATGAGTGAGCCTGACACAGGGAGAGTGGGGCAGGGAAAAACACAGATCTGGGAAGAAAACAGAGCCGACAGGTTTTCATGCAACACAATGAAGATGGCAACCAGGTTACATCAAGTTCATAATCAAGATACTGAGAGCAGGAAGTGGGGGAACTGGTTTGAAAATCAACTCATCTGAAAGTATATGACTTTGAAACACTAAAAAATGGTGTTGATTAAAGCCAAATCTGTAGGTTCAGGAACATACTAATACCTTTCTTGTGGCAATGGGTCCTGTAAAGCACACTCAAGCTAAAATTGTTCAAAATAGGGGTTAGCTCATTCTTGTGTGACTTACAAGGCATAGCATATCTTTCAAGAAGGAATTCTTTGTAGGTTTACTGAGGGATCACTGTCTCTGTACATGGCTACACGCAGTTGCAGGTTCTCTGTAGAAATAGTGTCCATTTCATATTGCAAATATGTCGTGGTGCTGTCAAGGACTGAAAACATGAAATGGCTCTTAGTTTTCTACTTGCTGATTTAATTCTGCTTTGTGCAGACCCACACTTCTCCTGCAAGCAGTCTTGAACCAGGCAAATGAGGAAGGTAACAACATAAACTACTTAGGCTTTATAAAGCAGTGATCATGCTGGTCCTCAACCTGCTTCAGATGACTTAATCCTTTTCTACCTATTTCAGAAAAAAAGCAAGAGCCATGAACAAGGAAGTAGAAAAGGAGGGAGAAAAAGTCAGGGAGATGGATCATGTCACAGGTCTCTCAAGTCTGATTATGATGGAAGGATAGAGGAGATTTCATGGTGTAGAAGAAAGCTGGGAATTCTCTAACAAAATGTCTTACTATAAAGGAAACATTAAAGTTAAAGCAATACAAATAGAATGGCAAACAAATATTTGGTTTCTACCTTGGGATATTTGAATTGTGGCAGGATTCAGCTAAGATCCTTGAATACACTTCGGAAGAAGGTGAAACCATGTCCTGATCTCTTGATCGAGCAAGGTGTGCACGCCAGGCCATCCCCAAACTGTTTCCTGCTCTGTGGCACCACCTCCTGGCACGAGTGACAACACAGATCCAAAAAAAAGATGGAAAGCAAACTCCTCATGTTTCCTTTGATCTAAGTTATTGCTAGAGCTCCTTGTATGAAGGAAGCAGAGGATAATAACATTTTTTGATCAGAGGTCTAAATACATGTGATTGAAAATAACTGCATTATTAGCATTACAGAATTAAATCCTGAGTAAAATAATGGTGTATTAGCACGGTTTACACCCTGCTGTATCAGTAATTTAGTGACCTTTGGCAGTGAGTAAATTCCATGCCCATCCACCCACGGTTTTCTGTGTCTTCCAGACTTACTCTATAAACATAGACAAAGCAAGAAATTGATCAAGGAAAAAAATCACGAAGTTCTCTTTTGTGTCCAACACAAAGTTTTGAAACAAGATCTCACCTGCAGACTGTCCCGCCACTTCTGAAGCCAGCAGAAATGCGGTGGCACTGCAGGAAAGATTCCAGTTTTACAACACCTGAATTCAGCACCACTGGATGTTCAAGGTGAATTGCATACATGGCTCCCTACAAGCCATTAGGCAGGAGAGGACTACTCAGAATGAAAACCTGAAGGCATTTTTCAGAGACAATTCTCTGCCATTCTCATGACAGTTCTCATTCTCCCTTCTCTCCCAGAGGACAGCTCTGCCTTCCTTCCAGGTTTTACTAAAGGGTGGTGTTGAAGTCACATTCTCAAAGGCGGGCACCTGGCTACAAGTAAAAAAAGTTACTATTTTTGCCTGCTGTTGCTTTTTGAGATGTCTTCACCTTTAGTCTGTAAATTGATGAAAAATCAGCGTTTGTGCTTTCAGCAGGCTGCAGTGTCTATTTTCTAGGCATGGACTGATCAGCTCCAGTCTTGCCCTTATTTCCATATTCAAAAATGTGTCACAGTAGACAAGCTAATGGATTCGGGTAGAAAAGCCACCTGAATGTATTGGGTAATATTTATTAAAGATTTAGAAGCTAGTTGGCAAAAGCCTCTTCTCAGAAAAGCAGAAAAATTTAATTTAGTAATAACTGAGATAGTAAACTCAGTAAATGGGTGGAATGCAGAATTATATTCTATTTAAATAAGATATTCCTGCATATAGGAGGATTAATAAAACTAAGGTAAATGTAAAAATTTTCAACTGATCTTTCAAGATGGTATTTTTAAAATATTGCTTAAATGAGCAAAAAAGAAGAGGGGAAATAAGTTGCTGATTCTGTCACTTTCAAGCTACAGAGTTATGGATCTGGAACAACAAAATAGAAACTTACAAAACTGTTACTTTACAATCTTATTCCATGTAGTTAAGAAAAGGAAACATTTTCACCAACACAGGGGAAGAGGATGTGCTGTGGGGAAAATCTGAGATGATGGGTTTTCTTGTTATTGAGTTTACCTTGTGCTTACCACAGTAAAATTAGGCTCAATACTTTGTCTTGCTCCTTCCATGACTGCTTTTTTGTAAAACATCAAAACCCTCTCTACCTGATCTGTAAGAGGAAATTAATGGTTCTTCCTACTGATGTGTCTGCAAAAAGCATTGGGAGTGACTGCCAACACCTCTGTACAAAGCTGTCAGGGGTGTTGTCTAGATCTGTATGTGAAGACCACGACTGAATGAACTTCGCTCAGTGCAGTTTCAGTGATCTTGTAGTCTAACAACAGTACTCTTTTACAGCAAAATGTTGGGTTTTTTTTAAGTAAGGGATAATAAAATCATACAAGAATATTCTAGATGCAACATATGGAACACAACTCTTATTGAAGTTATCAGAATCTAATTACTCCAGGGGAGGGATGTGGTGTTGAACTAACCTGCTGATTTCAGAACAGCTCAGAAATTTACTTTTCAAGATACTAAAGAGTCTGAAATCCAGCCTCTGACTTGGATCAATGCTTCTGTATTGTTAGTAAGACCAATTTTATGATGATGTGCTTCTTGCAGGACCTCAGATAAACGTGGCAATGAACAAAGCAGATTTTCGAGCACTAAAATGTCAGGCAGCTTGTTCAGCAGGTATTTATATCTTCTGTCCTAGTAATGGGAAAGGTGACATTGTCTTTGAGAGGATAAAATTAGGTGCTAACTCCATACATTCACTGAACCCTTCTGCAATAGCACATGCCAATACCCTTTGAAGTAGAGTAGCAACAGCAATACAGCAGAAAAAGAGAGGATATGATCCAGATGTGGTTTTGACAAAAGTGTTTAGTAACACATACTGCCAATGCCAAGAATGGGGAGCTCTGGAGTCTGGGACTTTTTTCTATGATGGTGGGAAGGAACTGAACCACCGTGGGTCTCAGGGAAAGAAATTATGTCAGGCAACACCTTTTGGTCTCAAAAGTGTTTAAGAAATCACTACTCCTGTTTTCTTTCCCTTCTGTAGTACATTTCCACCTTTTTTCTCAAATGTGACTCAGTTTTTAAGCCCACCTCCTCTTCTTTCAGGTTAAAGGAAAATTTCTAGTGCGTTATTTAACATTTCCTTCCTACTACCATCTTCTCTTTTATGTACCTCCTTTACTTCTTTTTTTTCACAATAAAGAAATAATGTTATGCAGGTGTAAGAGGATTTCTGGACTTAATTCAAGCAGTGTTTTCATGTCTCATTCATTGACATAGTGCTTTCACATTTAAGCACCTTGCTCAGGACATTTGCATAGATACTGAAACAGCTTAATTCTCACTTTGGTTTAAAAGCAAGGCACCCAGTAAGATAAATAACAGACTGAACGAAGAGGCCATCCCAAATAAAAAAAGATCTCACTAAAAGAACATTAAAAATAATGACCTTCTTGAAACAGAAACAGCTTTCTGAGACTGAATTTGGGTGAAGCTCTGAACAACGTGATCTAGTAGAAAGTGTCCTTGTCCATAGCAGGGGGTTGGAACTAGATGATCTTTAAAGTCTCTTCCAACCCAGGGCAATCTATGATTTCATGTTCCCATTATCTCAAACAGATGGAAACATCTCTTCTACAGGCATCTTTCTCCTATGAGCAGCAGCACTGAGAACAAAATCAAATTGCAAGTTAGAAGCTCAGGCTTCTCTCCAGGTTCCCAGCACACCCCAAGATTTCATTTTCTCTAGTAAATAGCACAAAAGAGACTGAAGCAAGAGACATGATAAACCTCCTGTCAGAACAGCTGGAGTCTCTTACTTTATTAAAAACAGTGGCTACATTCAACCTGGTTTTTGGGAACAGTCCCAGCTCCTGCAGTCCCACAAGCTGTGTCCAGGCCTTGTCTAGAAGTGGGATAGAATCTGTGCCAAGGAGCAACCCAACAGTTAAACAGTCCAAGCCTGTTTAGTTTAATAGTGTAAGTATCACTGAAGTTTCCAGACATACCTCAACCAGTCCAATGTGCTGCCTTCAAACACATAAAAATTGGAATTGCATTGAGTGTTTTATAACTTCACCAACTGGAAAATAAGATTTCTATGCCACATGACACTGGAGACACTTCCCTCATCAGAAGCACAAGGACTGAGACAGGTCTGTGGATATCACTTGTGTGAATGCAAAGGAGACTGTAGTTCACCGTGACAAGCTAGGTTTGTGACCTGGCACAGTAGCCCAGCTATGGGACCTCTCCAAGTTCCTCATTGCACACCGGAACCATTGAGGAGTTAAAGATCTTGTGAACTTTGTTCAATCTTTGCCTATGTTTCTCATTGCTCACTCACAGAACACCTTTAACAACAAAGACTGGCAGTAACACACCCTCAGAGGCATTTCCACTCCCAGCCAGCATGGTGGCATTTGGACAAGAGGCTTGCCCTACCTCCTTACCTCCAGGGACAGAGACTCAAACACCAGAGGACATTGCACAGAGGTCTTTTAGTTCTTGTGGAGGGTTTATCCCATTTTGCTGCTTGATGTATGGATGGGCAGATTGATCAGAAGAAAAAGTGAGGAAAGGACGTTCGGGTAGGGAGAAGACATAAGAATCACTACAGGACTGGTGAGGACCAAAGTTGCATCAGGGCTGGCCAGAAACACAAGTTCTTTCATTCAGCTGTAAAATGGGGTAAATATGCCTAGAATTTAACAAGCACTCTTTAAAGCCCTTCAATGCCATTGTGGCAATCACTGCAGAGCTGCCTATAAATCACTGCTGCTTGTTGTGGCTTGTGGTATTCACATTTCAGATTTACTAGTTTCAGCCACCTATCTGCTGTTTGCAAATGGAATGTGAGACACCTTTAGCAAATGATAGGCATTTAGCAATTATTTAATTCTTGGCCTTTTGAAACCAAACCAACCAGTTCCAAATAGCTTACCTAGGGAGTTGTGCAGTTCAACACCCTCCACCTCTGTGCTAGTATTTTACAACCAACCTCCTTCTCTTTGGATACTTTTATTCAATTGTCTTGATAGAAGGTAATCAATGGATGCCTTCACACCCCATTCCACTGTTAATGAGTGAAGTCAGTGACTCTGAACACTTTGGCACAAGCACTACCCTCTGTCTGTCTATAAAATAAGTCTTCCCACAGTCAGACTTCAAAGCTATGTCCTGAAGGCATTTTCATATAGTTCTCATATCTTCCTCTTCTTTGGGAGGTGACATTGTCTCCATTGTTCTTTGAGTCATGGAGGACTCAATATGACTCACAAATTTACAGCAATGGGTTCAGTTTTGGGCTGTGGTAGTTTCGTTCATCCTTGTAATAGAGGTGTTCAGACCATTAAGACAAATGGCATTGAGAGCCATCACTTTTCATAAATTAGAGGCAAAAGACAGTTCTGTAGGAACCTTGCTCCCTGCCTCACACAGGCATTAACCACAGACAAAAAGGTGCTGGGTAACTATTGGGCAGTGCTTTCAGGGTGTCTCATATACCAGAATAAGTGAATTCTCAATGACTTCTGTCCCATTTTTCAGTTCCAATCCCAGAGCCTTTTCATAACAGTGACATTACTTGGTTTCCTAAAATAATACAGAGGGCAAAGATGATGGAATGGGATGTGTGCAGCTTGCCCAGCTTAGTTATGACAGAAACTTAGCAGTGAATTTTCTTTACACACTTCTGTCTTCAATTCTCTTGTGTTCATCTATAAATTTCATGATGGAAAACAAACCAAATGAACACCCAAATGCAATAACTGACTTTGTTTTCTTTGAAAAAATCCACAGGGGCATAGGAAGAAAAAGAAGCATTAGCAGAAAGTTCTGCAGGAAGACAGATGCAAGTGCAACTGAAACCTCCAAATATTTCCAAAACTACCTTTCTCTTGGCCTGATCACAAAAGAAATTACGTACCACCTGAAAAGCTGTGCAGTTTCACACCTTGGGACCTCAAGAAGTATTTAATCGAGAGGTTCTTCAGCTTAAAATACATTAATCTGCTCACTTGGCATCATGGGTGCTCTGGAAAGAGTTACCTGAGATCAGTTCTGTCTAACTGATCAGCATTGAGACATCGGATCAGTTAGACAAGGCATGAAGCAGACCTTAAGAAAAACAGCCCTTTTTGGCTCTGAGTGACTCAAATAAAATATCTAGAGTGGAAAGAATGGGGCAACCAAATGCCTCCTAGAACATAAAACTCTAACAATGTAGGTAGTTATTTTGTCCGGCTGAGCAATATGGTCAGGTCAAATGGCATCAACATGATCTGAATGTGACTCAGCCGTCAGGTCTCTTGACCACAAAATTGTTGGGTTTCTTTGAAGGAAAAAGGGGAAAAATAAACACTCACACAAGAATCCCTCCAAGACCTGAAGGCTGAAATAGGCAGCCCAGACACTTAAAACAATGATACTTGAAACAATGGTAACTTTGCTTTAGGGGTCAGAACAAAATAAGCTTGGAAAGGCATTAACAAGAAACCCCTTCCAGGATGTCTTGGCAAGGGTCTGACCCCAGCCCTTCCTTCAAGTTGTCAGCGACTCAGGAGGGACCACATAGTTAAAAAGAAGTGCAATAGCTAAGTATAGTATTTAAACAGGTGTTTAAACAGTTTAAACAGTTTATAGTATTTAAACAGGTGTTTTTCCTTCTTAATCTTCAATTCACGTTTCTTTATCCAGTGTCATATGAGTTCAAATTCTGCAGGAGGTCCATCTGCCAGCATAAAGGATATGCTATTCCCAGGATTCTCTGGATACCCTCCGACTAGCCTGGCTACCCTAGCTGACTGGATGAATGGATTCTAATGTTGGGTAGCAAGATGCCTTTGCAGGAATTGTTCAACAAAAATACTGCTTTCCTCCAGCCTAACCTGTTACAGCTCTGCTTGACACCCTACACTTGCCTGTTCACTTTCTCACTTATGCAAGCCACTTGAAAATCATCTACATGTGTTTCAGGTTTGTTTGCCACTTCAAATCTGACTCCATTGCTTGATGCCTTAAAGTGGTCTCCGCACAACATTTCAGCTTTTCTTGTCACTTAGGTGTCACCTTTGATCCCTCTTAGCTCTGTCACCTGCTTTTCCCTTCAAAGCTGCCTCTTTGTATTAGTGTATGAAAGAGGATTTATGGCACATAGGACATCAACAGAGTCTCTGTAAAAGAGCACAGTCATGACAGCTTCTTTTGTTTCTTTTGTCATATCCAGTTCCAGTTCTCTTACTGTTAGTGCTCCTGTTGCTGAGGTCAGGTTCACGTCTCCCTAAGTACTTCTCACATGGTCTCTTCATCCATTCAGCATGGCATCAAAAGCTGACATGTAATTGACATGAACATAATCTCTTTAGTTCATACTTGCTTTGATAGATCCATAGAAAGAGTCCAGGAATATGCTGGGATTGTTCTTCTTTGTCTTCATATGCATGAACCTTTTGTGATTTCCCTCAGAGTTTACAAGATTAGACTTGTTTCTCAGACTAGACTGAAGCAGATTGATGATTTTGATAGTTTTTATTTAACTGGGACATAATCCATCATGAGACTGTCCATCAGGAGTGTGGGGAGTGAGGTGTTTCACATCAGAAAGCAAGTGACACTTATGAATTCTGTTGGATACACAACCTAAAGTGAGGTCAAGCAACAATAATGCTACAGGACTAACAGGACAAACAAAAGCTCTAGCAAGTAAATAGGCTAAGCTTAGGTTATACAACACTAAACTCATTTCCCACTTAGGAAGTTTTTATAGAAATCACAGAGGCAAGAAACATAAGAAGTCCTTTGCTTCATCCTCTGGAAGGTCAAGGGACCAATGGCACTGAAGAAGCATCCTCAGGATAAGCAAGCTGCTGACACAGTACAGAGCTCAACTGGAAGACCTCAGCCATCCCACCTGGTAAACTCATTATTGCAGTTCTTGTCCACAGGCAGAGCCTGAGAGAGGAGCTGAATTGGTTTATTGCTGTAAGGCTGACAGCAGTTGAAAAATTAATATCAGCAAAGCTGGTGAACTCATTGATGATTGAATGGTCATTTCAAAGGCTCTCCAAACAACTGCAAAACATCCCATCAGTAGAGACTCCAGAGAAATATATACACTTATAACAAGGAGTTACTTTCTCCTCCCTACCTGGGGAGAAATTCCAGGAGACAAGGCTGAAGTCAAATATTTTTCTACACTTGATGCATCAGCAGAGTTCTGGCAAGTTCCCCGGGAAAAACAGAGCATATGTTTGAGAACACTTGTAGGTGTTTTGGGAGACACTGAGCCGGACCGTGCTATGCACCTAAGGTGTTTCACAGAGATGTATAACATATTCTTAACACCAAAACAGATGCTGAGATTTTCTGGATGAATGTTTCACAGGATGACCTGTGAAAAAATAGTGGGCAGTATTAGCAAAGCCTCTGAGGAGATCAGGAGAGCCCCAGACCCGTGGCAGCTACTGAAGTTTCCTCATGTCAAATGTGACGTACTGGGACAGTAATTAGCATAGCAAGATTACAGGTGAGTCACAGCAAAGATGAAACCCTGGCTAACATACCAAAGATGAAACCCTGGCTAATTGCCCCCCAAAAAAGGATGGGATCAAAGATTAAAAGGAACTTTTAAAGAGTTAAAATTTAATAGAAAAGTTAGTAGGTGAGCTAGTAGTACAAAAATGTGACTCTGCAAAGATGTCCGAAGGACAGTGAGTGAAAATCCTGCTGAGACATGAGAATGTGATAGAGTTAATCAGAGGCTGTCATTTGGAGATCCCCTGACAGCAGGCACAAAGCAAAACTCATCCAGGGACACCTCTCAGGAGGTACTGGCAGGGTGTCCTTGCCTCGGTCATGTGTTTTGGGAGTGCCAACAAAAACAATGTCAATACAGCTGGAATGGGGAAAGATATAACAGCTGGAATGGAGAAGGATATAAAAAGTTTCATTTATTTCCAAGATGGCAGTGTTGGCCGCAATGGAACCAATTTTCTTTTTGCCATTGACAAAAAGGGGCTGGAAAATATCACCTTGCAGATATACACATAGTTTCCCAACTACACTTTTTTCATCTGCAAACTGAAAATCTTGGAGAGATTTGGATTACAGACACTCTAACGCCAGAATCCTTAACCTTTCCATGCCTGTGATGGCTCCATGGCAACTCACTCCATGTGTGAGGCTTTTCCTTTATTTGTCTGTTGCTTCCCAGCTAAGCTTCCAGAGTCCATCAAACAGATGATCACATCATAATTGCTGAGTTTTTTGGTGTCCCTCTTTAATAGACTGCTGTAACTATAGGGTCAGATGTGTTAGTTCACATTACCTAAATTGTCACCACATGTTGTGGTGGGTGCTCTGGTGGGTGCTGCAACCTTCCAAAAGCGTCTCCAGCAGAAAGCCGCCCGGCAAAGCCACCACACTCACACACACACACACACTCACACACACACACACCGGACAGCTTCTTCGACAAGTTGACGGCAAAGAGACAGGAGGGGTCTCTGTACAGAGTTCCACGGGACGGTTTATTCAGCCACACGCGTGAAAGGTTCCACTGACAAAAAGATGCAGAACAATGCAGGGGGGTCTAGGATTCTATACGGGGGCAGAGAGAGCATCGGGGACCAATAATCTGAGGGCAAGGGGGCAGTGCACAGGTGGGGCTAGGGTACGGGAGCCAATGGGGAAACTCTGAGGGAGTGGCAAGGGAACAAGGGCCAGTGGGAGAGCAATGGCCAATGGGAACAAGGGCCAGTGGGCCAATGGGAAGGCAGAAGTTTCTGGATCAGGGACATATAGGGTAGAAGGGAGCGGGAAGGCCAACTGGCCAACCAGGGAAGCAGAACTGGGCTACGTTAACATAATGAAACAAAGCATCGTGGGAGAGGCTTTTTCTGTCCCCAGAACTGAGGAGGATCCCTGAGGGTTCTGCCTTCCAGGGGGCCCTCATGGTTCCTTTGTCAACAGGCCCACTGGTCTCCACAACCACACTACATCCAAGTAAAGGTTATCTCACCCAACAGTGTTTCATGGCAATGGTTGTGGGAGATGGGAAGTGCAGAGTAAAGAAAGAAAAGATAAGAGTTAATCTCCAGTATCCCAGTGACATGCTGGGCAGGGATTTCTGGAGCCATGTCCTTGTGTCTGATAACCTTTCTCTAATTTCCTTTTGAATCTAGGTCACTTTCAGGATCCACAGGTTCCCCAGTTTATTCATGAACTTGAGCAGTTAGTAAGCTATTGGTTTTGAATGAGTTTGATATTTCTTGTCCTATTATTGTTGATTGTTAAATTATTTATTTTATTTTTTCTTTTCGGTAAGAAAACCTATCTGTTCTGAGTACAGCAGTTAACAGTGAGGGACTGAGTCATGTGACCCATAGACAGGCTGCTGGCACCTGCGTGACTGCTGAACATGACAACCTTTAAACAAGGTAAGAACCATATCTATGAAATCAGTAATTGCAATCAAACTTTCAAGGTGCTCCTGGGTAGACAAATAATATCACTGAAGCACCTGAAGCTAGGCCAGCCACTTGCAATAGCTATGTTTCAAGTGCTAAGAGGAATAAGAGTTGATTATATTCTGATGAATAATGAGTGCACCTTAAAACTATGAAGGAAAGGGAAGGGGAGGGGAAGGGGAGGGGAAGGGAAGGGAGGGAGAAGGAAAGGGAGAGGGAGAGGAGAGGAGAGACAATATGTGTAAAAACTGCTCTTCTTTCAAGGATTTTAAGATTTCATGAGACTTCTTTATGGAGCTAGTTAGCAATGGCAGCAGTTTTACTGCAAGCAGAGGCTTAGCATTAGCCCAAAGGCACTTATAAAACATGCATGAACAGTGAGGGTCAATTCATTATTTTTCAATAAGGTTTTTGGGTCTTTGAGAAGCCAAAAGTTGGTATAAGTGCAGAAAACAAGCAGAAGAAAAGTATCAGATGTGTGAAGAAAAAACTGTGTGACTCATAGATAACTTGGGTAGGATGGGGAGGGGCAGGAGTGATGGGGAGAATTTGGCAAAAGGAATTACTGAAATCACTGAAATTGTGCCACGTTTCTGTAAATAAAAGAGGTTCTGTTTCTGTCAGCAGTTTTTCCTAACTGAAAAAAATACAGAAGACCACACTGTTTTGGCTAACTGCGTCAAAAAGTGTGGTGGGAAATGTTCTGGCATTGCAGGATGCCTTTGCTGAACATATTTGATCATGGAACATGGATTGGTAAGGAAAACAGAAACAAATTAGGTGGAAATATCTACCTAGAGAAAATTAGCTTCTACATGTAAATTTCTCAGCAATTATACCCCCAAATATTCTTTTTTCCCAAGCTTTTCATTTGCTACTTCTTCAGAAATCACTGATCTGGCCCATCACCTAATTATCTTCAGAGTGAAAACACTCCTCAGTACATCTATTCTAAGCTGTTCCTGCCACAGTTTCAGTCTGTTAGCAATCTGGTCATTTTATTTTCATTTGATACTGCGGCCTGACACAAGCCAAACTCTTGGAGAATGATTTTCAATGCATATTGGCGTCAATTGAATGTAACTCTGCTGGCATCAGTAGCATAATATTGACATTTTTTAGTGTGCAAGGCCCTCAGATGGAGGGCACCTTCTGTGGTGCTTGAGAAAAGCTCAGTTAAACCTACAGATTTGTGCTCAGTTAACCTTGGTGAGGGGCCGAACTCCCACTCACTGACTGACTCTGCCTCAATAGGACAGGGGGAGAAAACAGGATGAGAAACCTCATGGGTTAAGATAAAGACAGGGAGATCACTCACCAGTTACCATCAAAAACAAATGCAGCCATTAAAGATTGTTCTCAGACCTTCTTATGGGTCTGGACTGGCTCTTTTGTGGTTTGACAGCATGAGGATATTTCCAGATATAGAATCATAGAATGATTTGAGCTGGAAGGGACCTTAAAGATCATCCAGTTCCAAATCCCAGGCCATGAGCAGGGACACCTTCCCACAATAACCACATGCCCACACCTTCAAGGGGGAGCTGGAAGCTGCCATTTCTCCTGCAATAGCCAAGCTCTGATGGAAATCGCAGCCAGCCCCCAGGCTGGTAGGGACCAGGTGATGTCACACAGCTTGGAGAGCCTGGGGCTGCCTTCCACTGTTTCCAGCTCTGTTTTGTTTCTTTCAAGACGTTGCTCTCTCAGAAGATGTCAGTTTTGGATACCCACCTCTCCAGCCCGTCAAGGTGCTCCTGCTGAGCTGTCTGTCTGTCTCCTCTGGCTGAAAGGTCACTTGGGAGGAGAGGCAGGCACAAAAGCCTCTCTCCTCTTCAACTCCCACTCCCAGTGATCCTTTCAGAGCAGGCGGAACAAGTTCCTCCATGTTTCCCTTCAGAGTGGTTTTCTCGTGCTCGAGCCGGGCAGTTCAGTCTAATAATGGTTTTCAGTGGGATATCCCAGTGCAAATGGTAGGGATGGAGAAACTTTGTAACAAACTAGGACTAGAATGAAAACTGTAATGTGGTAGAGGAGAGCAGATAATCCCACATCTGACTGCTAGTTTCCTCCCAGGAATGTAAGACTCTCCATAGCTCAGTTAAGGGTGCATCCAGTTCGGTCCAGCTCCGCAGCCCTCTGTTTGGCAGCATTATAACTAGTTCATTGAGATGCTACATTTTTAGGGGAAAGTTTTGCTTGCTTGTTTGGTTTGCTGCTCGTTAGTGTGTGGGAGGCAGTTTAACCACAGCTCTGACTACTTGGGTGTCACTTTTTGTGGTAAGAAACTGTCTCTTTCAGAATTCTCCTACTGACTTAAGTAGGCTGATTGTAAACAGAACAGTAAAAAAGAGGGGGAGATAAATTCTCCCTGTCCTCCACATACATTACCAAGTGAAGCACATGATCTCAGTCACAGGAGGACACAGTTCCCCTCCTTCCTCTCCTGCTCTACGGTAAGCTGTGAAGAAGCAGCACAGTGGGGAAAACAGCTCAGAATTAGACTGAGACATCAGGACACAGTTATATTATGGCATTATTAAGTAGTTTCTGCTTCTGATGGCAACCAGGAATCTGATGAAAATGCCTCTAGTTGATGAGGCAGGTTGTATAGGTTTCCATTTGAAGAATTAAGGGACATTAAATGACATCAGGAGTTGTTCAAAACAGGTAGGTTTTGTTAACAATGGGTGGTAGATATGTGCAACTAATAGTTGAAGGGTTATGCAGATGCAAAGAGCTTAGATGGGTTTAAGGGGAGACAGGACAAGGACAAGGGAAATATCCTTTGGAGATTATGACTACACAAAGCACATTAGGCTTAAAATGCCTGAAATAGGCAGTGACAGGGAAAGTGTTTGCTGGAACTTATACATGCTTGCCCTGTTTTCTTTTTCCCTCGGGCATTTTTTTTTTTGCACTGTTTGCCAGAGATATTAGTAGGTATGGGATTAAACTGAACCTCAAGAGGAATGTCTGTGCTCTTATGAAGTTACTTCATGGTGCTGGGTGACTGCAAACTAAACTCACTGGAAATATTCAGATAAGACCAGCTTTTGACAAACTCTAGCTTCGCAGGTAAAATTAAAGTCCCCCAGTCTGTCTAGAACTTCATCCAGAAATTCATGCTGGAAAAGGAAGGAGGAGTCAATGACATAAGAATTTTCTTGTTTTGAGGTCATTCTAATCCCTTACCATAGCAATTTTGTGGCTTTCTTGGAAGCTCTAACTTCTGTTAGTTAAAAAAATTTGTTTGGCTTTCCTCGAGTGAATTTGTTCCTTGCAGCCTTTCAGAGGTCCTTCCTGCTCATGATTCACCAGTGCAAAGATGTTCTGAACCAGCTCTGGATCCACTGGTCGTCCCACATATATGCTGGCTAGGTCTCCAGCTCCAAATTCCTCATCCCACAAAGAGTATGAGAGCCAATAAAAGATGATCATCAGTCATAGGTCTCTGACATAGACTTCAACAGTAGCTTCCTGTACATCTTCTCAAATCTTGTACTTCTTTATGTACTATATCATACACTACTTTAAAATTCCATTTTAAAACCTAGTGCAAGGAGGAAACGTAAAATATTTTTGACTAGCACTTTGGAGTATGTCAGAAAGCTCAGGCAGAGCACAGAGGGACATTTGTGTTTCACTTCTCTCCACAAATTAATGTCCATGAGTACAAGGGCTTCAGGAGGGAGTGGGAGGTTGAAAGGGGATATCCCCAAAGAGCCAATGTGTTGTGCTTTTCCTGCAGCAGCATGGCAAGTTACAGTCTAATAACTGCTCCTGGTCAGCTCTTTGTCTGTTATCATCTTCGTGCCTGTATTCCTGTGGTTTTACTTGAAAGGAATACGTGACATAAATCTATACAAGTGCCAAACATGCTCCCAGCTGCTGAGCTGAGTATTTCTGATTCAAAATAGCACAGAATAACTGCACAGAGCAGGTTTGGAATAGCCTCAGAAGAGGAGGGGGAAATAAAAGGAATAAAGCTAAACTTGACTACATTCCCAGTGAAAAGCTTGTAGATGGAAGGGTGACAGTGACAAGACCTGACTTGTCTTTGACACTGTCATTAAATCATATTTGCTAGATAGCAAAGAGACACACAATTTTTCTCAAGGCAGCTGCCAACCCAGGACTGGTTCTGGGAGAGTCTAAGCATGTTCAACAATGGATTGTGAGGTTTATGAGCATCTTACAGGAACATGTCTGCTCCCCAACCTTTTCTTGGAATGTGAGTGCATTTGCAAAGCTCTCCTGTTGGAAACAAACCATTCTTCCTTTTTACTATGATTACAAGACTGAGGCTCCATTGTTCATGCTACCATACAAATAGTACTTTGAATTTGCATGTTATAGCAGAACTTGAGACTGTGGTCTGTTCTGTCACTGTCTGAAAAGTTGCAGTTCATTTTGTAACAGCTTCTGCCTTCTGGAGATCTCCTGAGCAGTCCCAGCACATTGTTCGTGGCACGTACACACATTTCAATACAGGTCAACACTGAGATGCAGATCTAAGTGACTTGCTAACGTCTGAGAATGTGAAATGTTTTATTAGCAATGTATTTTCTATACAGCTCTTATGTAATTTCCTGTGACTCACATTTTCTTCTAAGTCATTGGTTTAATACTCAAGAGTTTTTACATGCAAAATTTCTCACTAAATGAACATTATGACTGCAAACTCAAGTGCTCAGAATTTAAGGGCGTTAATTTTCTTGTTTTCTTTTCATTTGTCCTCCTCATTTGTGTATGTGTGAACTCAGTCCTCAATGACAAATTAACATGCTGTTTTTAATTTGGAACAAATCCCTTCA
Source organism: Gymnorhina tibicen (assembly GCA_013399875.1). Taxonomy (NCBI): domain Eukaryota; kingdom Metazoa; phylum Chordata; class Aves; order Passeriformes; family Artamidae; genus Gymnorhina; species Gymnorhina tibicen. The sequence continues at coordinate 168,025 of VXAZ01005369.1, read as the reverse complement.
GTGACTTCAAAAAGCACTGAAGAAGTTGACAAAAAAGTTATTTCCCCCACATTTTTGGTCAGTGACCATCTGACCAATATTCTTTTTGCTCTTATATGGCACTTGTCACTGCACTTGCACACGTTCTCACACACACACACACACACACAGAGAGAAATAAAGAAATAATCTGTGTTCTCAACACCTCTGTTCTCTGTAGAGGACTGATAATAAAATCTGGCATCTACACTGACACTGGACATCCCTTACGAAGTACTTCATCCCTGTTTTTCTGAACATACCAGCCAAACACCTCCTGTGCCTGGAGCACAGCTTACCACTGCTGTAATATGCAACTGGACATACAGAGTATTTCTTCCAGGTAGATCCTCAGTGCCTGAGTTAGATATGCAGAGGATGAGGAAAACACAATTGAGAGGATTGCATTGAAGTTCAATTTTGAAACCTAATGATTTCAGCAACCTAGAGACCTTTAATTCTTGCCAGAATTTTTTTTTCTTTTACAGAAACTGTTCCCTCTGCATTAATGAGAGGTACAGGTAATGAAAAGACTGATGAAAAGAAAACCAAATGTGAAAAAATGATGGGTCTTCAGATTCCTTCAGCGATTAGATGAAAATATTTCTCTTTTTTGATTAATGGAAGTTCTTTCATTGACCGTAATGACAGGTAGATGAAATCTCATGGGACATAATGACTCATTTCTGTGCAAAATTCATGCTCATTTACATTAACAGTGACTTATATTAGAAAGCAAGATCTCTTACAAAGTTTTCTTAGGAACCTCCTCACAGGACACCCCTGTCATTTCTTAATGAAGCTTTTCAAATCTCCCTTTTCAGAATTTCTCAGACTGAATTGTGTCTCTGCTCCCCAGTGATAAATTACATTTTCCTATAATAATTGAAGGGAAAACCATCCAGACTGCAAGGGGTATAAATCCATGGATATAATCAGCCACCCACTACGGTGCTACTTTACTCTCCCACTTCCTCCAGCTCTGTAAATTATTAGATGTTTTCACCAAAAGCTAAGGGCCTTGTATGTATTGTGTCTAATGCATGGAGAATTAGTCTTTCAAACCACATCTTTTAGGAGTGTTTCAAGTGTCCTTTTGAAGCCAGAATGTGCTCATTGCTTAAGGCCTTGGGGCACTGTAACTTCTGCCCTGTTAACTTGGGCAGAACCTTGAAGTGGGCTGCAGCCTGACAAGGGTATCCTCAGCCTTTGTTGAGGTTTTCCTTTATTCAATGTGTCCTTCATTCCTGTATTCTTCGTGTTGGCACCAAATGTATTTCTGATAAGTCAGCTCATTTCTTTTGTCATACTTGGGCAAATATAACACATGTACCACTAAAATTAAAAATGGTTTTAAAGAATCAGAATTTTGGAAAGGAACCTGTAGGAAACTGGAGAGGAATGGGATGGCCTGGCCTTTGTTCTTCTTGACTCATTACCTTGCAACAGAGGAGGAAAGAGTTACTGTTGAAATGGCATTCAATGACTTCATCCGCCTTAACTTGCCCCCAGCTTTTGTGACTGCACATGAGCTCAGCTCATTTCACAGAAACACAGAATGGGTCAGGCTGGAAGCAGCCACAGTGGGGTCATCTGGTCCAACCTCTCTGCTCAAGCAGGATCACCCTGGAGCACATGGCACAGGATTGCGTCCAGATGGTTCTGGAATATCTCCAGTGAGGGAGTCTCCACAGTCTCTCTGGGCAATCTGTTCCAGTGCGCAGTCACCCTCACACTAAAGAAGTTCTACTGTGGGCATTTGCCAGGATCTGCACAACAGGAAAATTTCCTGCTGCTCTAGTTTGCACTTTTTGATTTTACATCAACATTAGCCCAAAGAAAGCGGCAGTGTGCCAGCAATCGGGAGAATAATTGTGTACATGTATGTGAACACAGAGGTGAACGTGGGATTTTGGAGACATGCATGTGAGCATGAACTGGACCAAAGTCTGCCACTGAAGTTGGCCACAGGGCGAGCAGAAAGACCTCAGCCATCTGACTGGGATAGAGACATGGATCAGTGTCCTTGTCTTTGGTTCTTCTTAAAGAGCCTATTCATTTTGTGGCTTTGGATGAATCATTGAGGTCAGATTTTACTCCAATGATTCTCCAGCTGGAGAAAAAAAAAAAGCAATAAAAGGAGACACTTAAGAAAGGTCAAAGCAAGTAGGGAGTGACTTGAAAGGAAAGAAAGACTAGTGCCCCTGTGGAAGGAAATGGCATCATTTGTTTTGCACCTGGGAAAATAGCCAGCACCTTCTCTCTCCTGCTCCTGCTGCATGGAATGAATACATGCTCCTGAGACAACCTTTATCCTGGACATATTTAAGCCAAGGTTAAGTTCTAATAAAAATGATCTGATCTGTGGGACTGTGACACACAGGATATGCACAAAGTCATTCCATCTCCAAAGTTTTATTAATTTTAAAATATTCACATATTAAAGCCACGGTTGAGTATAAAATCTGTCACAAATAACAAAAGTCTAAATCCTGAAAGAGTAAAATGCAAGTATTATTTATGTTGCAGTTGCAGCAAGAAATGTGATTGGGTTCAAGGCATCACTGTATGAGGTGGCATGTAAAAAAAAGAGTGATCCCCAAGCAGGGAGGATGAAACCTGAATTTCAGAGATGAAGGAAGATGACACCTAGGAATAACATAGCTGAAGTATTTATGAAGTTTTTGGAGCCCAATAAAAGAAATGATCACCAGCTTCCACACACAGGTCTTCTGGGGAAGATGGTTGCTGCTCTGTCAGCACCGACCACTGACTCCAGGCAGATTCTGGATCTGAAACAGGAATCAGCCATTAGAAAAAACCAAATATATGAAGCAAAGTTATAATGAGCTGGAGATGACCAGTTTACTCTGGTTTTAATAGGCACATGTCTGCAAGCCTCTGAGTCAGCTGGCAGGCCAGGCATGTGAGCCAGGAGCTGGGGAATGAGATGAATGACGTTGTGCTGTGAGCTGGGCTCTGTAGCTGGGGGCTATCCCAGCCCTTCTGCTCTGTGGGCTGGCACAGATGGGGTGGTGTGTAGCTCACCAGTGAATTATACATCCTGCTAAATGAGCTGTAGAAAATCCCCATTTGTCTGGAAGGGCACTGAAATGAACAGGAAACATGCACCAAAAATCCTTGATAAGGATACTGCCTTGAAGCATTTTAATCTGAATACCAGTGGTCCCCATGCTCTTTCCTCAAGCTTACCTTACTATCTTTAACCCTAACAGCAGCCAGAACCATGATTCCTGTGAGATAATACGCATGCACTGAAAGAAACAGCAGTGGGAAGGAAAGAAAAAGTTCCCAGGGATCCGCCCAGGTTGGCACAATAAGTCTGTGTCACACACACACCACTTTGTCCTCAGCACCTTTCCCAGGCACAGGTGTACAGTCTAGCATAAGCAGATATAGAGACATAAATGACACCAGGCCAGGAACACCCTCTGATGCTTCATTTTGACATTTCTTCTCATGAGCTCGGCATGGTCCTTGGGGTGGTTTTGTCCCATGGTTGAGTGGTGCTGGCTCAAATCCCAGTGCAGGTGGGTGGTTATTGAGGCTGGAAACTGGTCCCAGACATCACTGTTGGTGCAGACATCTTGCTCTGAAGGTGAAAGAAGTCTAGCTGAATTTGGGGCCAGTCTATGCTAGCTCACCTTGGTACCAGAAATTGGCCCTGGAAATACTCAGTTTACTAATATAGATGTGACTTAGACAGCACTATTACTCCAAATTCAATTTATTCTGTCACTGTGATTCTAGGGCAGCCCAAGCAGATAATCAGAGCCACAAACACATTATCGTAGAAAGATCTGTATTAACTATAGATGGATAATATCCTCATGCCTATCCAATCCCCCTTTGAATCTAGATTCACACACTGAATGTAAGCTTGCCTTTGTATTTGCTTCCTTGGGTCCATATTAGCCTCTACTCTGTTATGCTTCTACAGAGGAAAAGTTTAACAAAAAATGTCCTAAGAATGGAGCTGAACAAAAAGTCCTTTGTTTCTGTAGGTATGGATTAGTCTTTGCAGAAAGCAGAGAGATGAAAGCTGTTGCAGTGTTAAGAGGATTTTTTGGGTAATACTTTAGAGATGCATATACGTATGCCTTGTGAAATGGAATTTAGTGTTAAGAATAAGAAGCTTCAAAAACTGAATTCTTTCATTTATCCACAGATATTCTATTGAATAGGTTTCCCATATGGCTTCATCAGTGTTTCAGTCCTGAAGAGGGTTAAAAGTCCATCCACACTTTTCATTCCATTCTTCTTAAAAGAAATAGATAAAACACTTTGCACATCTTTGTTTCCAAAGGATGTCTGCAGAAGATTTTTTCATCTCTCAATAATATAGTTGGTTCATGAAAAGATATTTTTAGAAAATGAAACCCATCCTAAACCAATTTTTCAGATATACAGTAAAAGACAGTTGTGAATAAAAACAAAAAGAAAACTAATTTTTTAAAAAATACTTAACTCCTGCAAGGAGAGATTAATGTTTACTAGTGGGCTCCCAGATGGACAAGTTGTGGTGTTGCATAGGTTCTTTGTCATTTGGTCTCAGTACTGAGCCTCTCTTCCTATTCTGCAGTGTCCTGAAGATCTCTGATCCTCATTTGGTATTCTCTGCAGCTTTTAAGAGAGGCTGAAGTCCCCAGTACCTTCTTGAAGCAGCCTGTAACTCCCAAGTTCTGACCTCAGCATCAGGTCTTAACAACCTGTTTTATGATAGAAAATCACCAGTGCTGTTTGTGAGACGAGCTGTTTGTGTGCTGAAATGTGGCTTTGTGACACACCATTTCTAGGGGCTCAGGAAGGACCCAGGCTGGGCATTGTAGTCTAAGATTTAAGAGAATAAAGAAGTTCAGGGCAAGCAGGGTAGTATTCAAGCCCAGAGCTTGCAAATACATCCTCAGACAGAGGGGCTCAGAGTACACTGCCTAGGTTTATCTCCAAGCCATTTTTTGCAAATCCTTTCTATTACATGTGGGGTTTTCATCCTTAATCCTGCTCTTTTGTCATCTGCCCAGGTCTTCTGGGATCTGACAGGAATTATGTGTGAGCCTTGTTGTCGAGGAAAAAAGGGAGTTCCCCACATTTGGTGGGGCATGAACCTCTCCCCCAGGCAGACCTGCTCTGTGCCACCAAACACATGGGTGCTCCAGGGTGACCCAAAGAGCTGAGGGCAGTGCTGCGGACACCCAGGCTGATTCACTCTCCCAGCCTCAGTGCCCCACTGATACCAGCTTAAGGATATTCCTTACTTACAAGGAAGTGATTCAAGTTCTTGCATGGGAAACCTGGGTTCATGGAAGCCCCCTAAATACTCTAACTAGATCTTTTGCGTGTTAAGTCTCACACTGTAATGCACTTAGCCCTGAGAAGCAAAGAGAAGTTACTACAGCACAGAAAATGTCAGCTCCATCAATGCAGATGGATAATAGCCCTTCCTTTTATTCAGCTGGCAGCAGCTTATCTCATCTGAGCAAAAATGCTGGGATCCACTTCTGCAGAAAAGAAACATATATAGGGTTGTCTGCAGCAGGTGAGGTAGTTACTACACAAGAAAAGAGATTTCACAAAGAGATTCCTCAGAAACACAAGGAGCCCAGTAGGCCTTTCTTAATTGCCCTTTGCAGGATACACAGATAGGTTCTGATCACGACAAAGTGATGCTTTGAAAGACTTTTGACCCTTCCTAGATGCCTTCTGGCACCCACACTCAGCAGTCCACATGCTTTGTCTTCAGTAGTGGAAAAGCATTTTCCTCCAGTTGCTTATGGGAACATCTCAAGAAGGTGAAAAGACATATTTATAATTCTATTTCTTGCAGGTCGGGACCCTGATGTAAACTTGGCTAACTTGCAAATCTCTGGCTGTTTTGATTTATGTGGAAAATCTTCCAGCTTACTGCACCATGTAATAACACATGACTTTGATAGCTGCATTCAGACAGTGGGTGACTTCAACAGCACAGGAAGGACATGGTGCATTTGCAACAGTGATGAATAATGTGTGAATAATAATTTAGTCAACACAGTGGCTGGAAACTCAGCTTTGCTCTTTCTTATAAACCATATTCCTCTTGGGTGTAAGCTCATCAAAATGATTGAATTAGCCCAAGAGTTACTGCCATGTGATCATGCACCAGTTGAAATTAGATGAATTATCTTCCCTTTGTTTTAAATGTTTCTTTCTCAAAATGAGTATGCCAGGAGTATTAATGCATTCTGAACTGAAAGACATGGTTCTGTAAATGCTTATTTAAAGGGACAATTCCAGGTCAATTCCTTAAGCATTCACATGAATTAAAAGCGTGATCCTATTATAACATCACAGTTTTAAAGTTTTCTATTAAAATCTTATTTTTTAAATGGATTTTAAAAATAACAACATCTTTCATAATGATTTCAGCCAAAAAAAGAAAGTTTTTACACTAGAAGAAAATTTCCATTGTCCTTGGGAGCAAGGAAGGAGGAGAGGAGATAATCTCACCAGTCCAGCAATTTGGTTACATTTTATCTGGGTTTGGCAAAGAAAAAATGTCTTGTTCCTCTCCCTCAGTTAACAAATATATTTCTATTCATAGCACACTGCAAGACTTCTTGAAATCTGTTCAAGTACCATCAAAACTTTTTTTTCTCGTTGTTTCTTCTGCACATAATATTGCAGGAGAGAAAAATTACAGCATTTTCTGTGTATGAGAAGTAACAGACACCTTTTCAGCAGGAAAAGCAAGAGAACTGTCTTTTGAATAGACCCTTCATTCCCTTCCAGTAGTTCATTCATTTCTCCTATCTTTGTAATTTTATACTGTCAGTCCTTATAATCTTTCAGCTTGCAAGAATAAAGGCAGGAACATCAATTTTTTGGATGAGCTTTTGAATTGTGTTAGACTAGCTGCTTTCTCTATCTCTAGAGCTGGTTTTCTTTCCCTCATGCAAGTTTTAATTTGCAATTTCTAATATGCCACTGTGTTTATTCATACAGATCTGAACATTCCATCTGTAATTGGAAGTTTGAATAAACTATACTGAACTTTCAAGTTAAACTAAGTTTATTCCTGAAGTTATAATGCAATTAGTTATTAATTCAGCAAGGTGCTTAAGCACCTTTTAATTCCTTTGAAGTCAATTAGACTATTCCCAAGCTTAGAGCTATGCCTGCATTTAAAAGTTTCTCATTGAACAAAGTGTTATTGATTTAATTTTAAAAGTTAGGACCACAAATTAAATGTAAGAAACTTTTACCAGGGTTCACAGAGATCAAAAGAATGATTAAATCATTGTATGAGTTGAGGTAAACTGTAGAAACTCAGCTATAGCTTAAATAAAGAGGTGGCTCTATGCAAAATTTTTCAATGCCATTGCTGATTATTGTCTGTGAACCAGATGCTGCACCACAAAAGTTTTGCAAGTTTTTTGACAGAAACCTTCCAGGAAATAAAATTATAGTCCAGGCACTCTGAAACATGGAGATGAACAAACCCACATTGCTCTAAATGTCATAAAAGTTAGGGTGCAACTGCTGTAACTTTTGACTTTGGAGCTTTCTTGCAGACGGAAAAGGCTCACATAGAGAAAAAGCAAATCTAAAATCAATTAATCTACTGCCAAAATAAGCCCAAAAAATTATGCAAGGGGGGCAAATGGGGTTAGGGAGGGAAGAAAGGAATAAGAGTAATAAAGGATAAGGATAAAAAAGAATAAGGAAGACCTTCCTGTTGATACAAAATGCTCATCGTAGACCCCCTGGTTAAACTGAGACCCAGTCTTGGCTGACAGTTAATGCCAAGTTAAACAGCATTTAAAGAGCAGTTAATAGACAGTTTAAGTTAAAAAATGTAATGAAGGATTCATATAGACTTCACTGTACGACAAGAGTAACCGTCTTACAGGTTTATCTTACAAATCTAAAGTGCTTAAGAATCTAGGAGAGCCATATGCATAGTCCATATGCTATAGCACATCCATTTGCATGCATGCAGACCAAAATTCTCCTCAAATTCAGTGAAGTTCCCATGCTGGATGACTTTGCATCTTCCAATGGGCAGAGGGTTGAGTCTAGAGGAGAGTGGGGATCAGCCAAGGATCTGTTGTTGTTGTTTGCCAGTCCTCTAAGTACAGCAAACTTTAGAGTTCCCTGGCTCTGAGAGGCCCCACTCAGAGGGATCTGCTGGTGGCTGCTTGCTGCAGTCCAGGAGAACTCAAAGGGTCTCACTTTGGACTGCTGTTTATAGGGTTGCAAGAGAGTTGGCTTTAGTCATAGTAATTTTCCATCTGGCTGAACTTTGGGTCAGTAACTTTCTTTGAAGGTTCAATAACAAAAATATTATTGCACTTGGGTTGTTATTCAGGGAAGAAAAATGAGTTTCCAAGGCTCTTCATTAAAAAACAGGAGCTCCTTGGACAGGAGTAGTTCCTGGGAGCAGTGTTTCTGATAAGCTCAAGAGGAGCTGAGCGCAGGTGCAGTTCATCAAGGCTGAGGCCTAAAGAGCATTTCTTAGGTCATAGTGCAGCCTGGGGGGGCTGAGGGGATGCACCAGTGCAGGAATTCATACATGGAACTGGGAATGGATAAAGAAAAATGGAAATGCAATACAAAATTGCACACATTTAGCTGGAAGTCATTGATGTGAGTTATTAATGTGAATTCTCTACTGGATTATGCACAAACCAGACTCTTTCTGAGATTAACCAGAAAAAATCTGTGGCCAGGTCAGGTCCCTGGGCCTGTCAGAGTTATTCACATAGTTAACCAAAGCATAGGGAAACTCTGGGGCAACTTCAGCTAGAGTGCTCTGAGTGTCTGGGAGGACATTGCCCCTCCTTCCCTGTACAGATCTAGCCTGTTTTCCAGTTCTGATAAAAATCCTTGACTGTTAGCCAAGCATAAATGTTAACTAGCAAGAGTAAAATCCATATAACCATGGTCCACATGTGCTCATTATAGCACATGAATTTTTAATATAACAGTTTGTTCGGTTGACCCACAAGTGTTGGTGTCTCGTGGCTTGCTGGCTTCTGGGACTACCCAAGAGGTACAGATTTGAAACAAGTGCTGATAAATCTGATACAGTTTGGGGTATTAAAGCTGAGACGTTCCAGCAATGTGCTGATACGCACAGCAGGTTCCTTGATGAAAACGGCAGCACACAACAAAACAAGTGGCATGAGGTCAGTGGCAGGAAAGAAGAGGATCCCCCAAAATTCTGGCAGATGTGAGGCAGGTGACCAGCAGAGGCTTTTGCAGGAGAATCGTGTGTGAAACCAAAGCAGTGAGCTTTCTGCACCTGAACAAATTATCCCAGAAGAGAAGATGATAGACATCCAGCAAAGACAGAAATGCAGGCAGGTGTTAGGCTTGCTGGCAGGAATTCCCTGTGCCATCAAAGGGCTAAATCAGAGCTGAACAGAAGTCCTGTGGTAATACAGGAAGGAGAATAGGAAGTATTTCCACAGGGTATTTCAGGATACATAAGATAAACCAAATACATGTTTCTGATAATGATCTGAGTTTGCCATCATGTTCAGTGTATCAACAAAGTAATTAATCAGTTGAAGAGCTCTTGACACACACACAGTAGAAAGTGGTATCAGCAAGGAGATTGTGCAATACTCAGTGCAAGGGTCTGGCTAAATTCAGGTAACTAAGACTGTGGGGTTATAACCTTTTGGCTCAGGCTGGGCTGTCTGCCACTACTGACATTAATCTAGTGGTCAATCCTGTATCAAATGGAGCTGTGTAGATGGGTAAGGGAGAGACAGCTGGACTGCAGGAGGAGGTGGGACCCTCCTGAAGCCCTTATGTGGGTGACGGTACCCTGGAGGGCTGGGAGAGAAAAGGAGAAGCTGTGCATGGTCTCTGAAACACCTGGAAAGATGTGGCTCATTGGAATGTAGACAGTGTCCATTGGACAGCATAGGCCATTGACAGAGAAAGACCTGGGAAGGAAAACAGCCTAATTCCCCAATCTACCTTCTGTCATTTCCAGTTTATCCTAATGCACTCTCACCTAATATTTTGTAACTTCGCCAATGAAAATAGTCTCATCTTCCATGCAGAGGAAAAATGTCTGCTACTGCAGCTTTTCATGATGGTTATGAACCTGAACCAGGGACAGTACAGCACTGCTCAAAAAGCCACTGGATTAGTGGCAGAGTGGCCCAATGAAGATGTGGAGTTCCCAATTTCCTTAAACATTGATGCTGTATAAGCTGATGGAGATCAGGAGGTGAATAGCTTTGTATGCTACATACTTCATGAAATAGTGAAATATTTGGCAACCTGGGGTCTGACAGTGTAATAGTGTAAATATTTGTATTCTTGAACTGAACTTGAACTTCATCTCTGCTGAGAATGACAAGCAGAAAGCATACTCCCAGAGAATTTTGGGATCACTCCACCCTGTATGTTGTCTGGCTGTTCACAGGAGTGAGCCAGCAGAGTTAATCCTGGAGGATCATGGAAAGGTTTGTCAGAGCAGAAGGGAAGTACAAGACAGAATAAAGCCTTGTCTTCATAGAAATAGCTGGGAAGGCATCCAGAAGTTTAGTGCAGAAAATGCTAACCAGACCTCCCAGAGGAGAAAGGGAGATTCATTGATGGAGCAACAAGAGCTTCTGGCAGCCCCAGCAGGAGGGTCCCTGGGACTTCACAGGCCAAAGCAAAGCCACATCTCTCTTTCCCTTCTTTAACATCATCTTCTTTCATCCTACAGTACTTGCTCATTCCCATTGCTCTCACTCAGTGGCAGAGGCATTTCCATCCCAAATGTGAAGGAAAGGAGGATTGATGCAGGTATGGTACAGGAGTTTATATCATATTAGGTGACATTATGAATGGGGAAGGAGTCCTTCCCTCCATATGGTGAATCTCAGCCAGAGCACAAAACTGTGAGTCCTGATGGATGTCCTGTCAGTCACATGGGAGGGCAGGATTGAGAAACAAACCTCTGTCACCTGCACTTTGTCATGTGCTCGCCACGCTCCCATTCGCAAAGATTTCTCAGCAAAATCAGTCAGTCTGTAGGCTGCTCTCAAAGACTATTTTATATTTCCTGCACCCTTTGTATTCATATTTCCTTATATTCCTTTTTATCCTAGCATTGAACTCTACAGTTTTTTACATATTAGCATTCTGGGAGCCAGTGACCAAATCTGCTGCAAAAGAAGATGACTTCTAGATTAATTTCTTCAGATGTATTGTTTATGGGGAGGAGATACTTTCAAATCAAGATTACTTGTGAAAGATTATGGGAAACTTCTTTGGTATTTTTATGGTCCTTTTTTCTTATTCTTTAACCACATATGAACAATTGCCTTACAACATAGAGATAAAGGCAAATACAAAGGCATTAAACCCCATAAAGGAAAATGTCATCCTAAGTTGCTTCTTACTCAAGTCCCTTTCTTCATTGTTTTGCTCTTCATCTGCTTCTGCTAAATATTGAAAAGCTTTTGGACCCTGAAGAGCCTCCATTCAGTTTCATGGCTCTCTCCTCAAAGCTTGTAAGTGATGTTACTTCTATATTTGAGTTTCATATCTCCTAAACTCCCCTAGTCTCATCTTTGACCCCAAAGCTTGGCCTCAAGTGGTGCATAACAGTCCACACTGGTCAAGGACTGCTAGAGTGGTTTGGCTATGATGGCACTACACAACAGTTGGCCCTCCCTCTCCTCTGAGTCCTGTATGGTGCTCATTAGATATTACTGACACTTGATTTGAAGACTTCTGGAGTTCAAACATCTGTTCTGAATCCCGTCAGAATAGTGGTTTTGTGATGAGAAGTCATGACAAGTGCTATGATCCCTGAGACACGGTACAAAAACACACTGAGCTTTCCAAAAAATGCAAAACTTGTTGGAGTAATGTTGGATGTAGAACAGAGGGACCCAAACCTGATCTGAATTCCACGAGGAACTGAGAGTCAATTAGTCCCAAAACTGCTTAATGTTGGTTTCAGAAGCAACTGGTCAGACAATTAATTTACACTGCTCATCCAGAGACAATCTCCACCATATTTCTTGCAGGCTCCTGTCTTTCCCTACTCATAAATGGGCACAGCAGGAGAAAGTAAAATTTCAAAACTCACTGTCAGTTTTAAGGACAGTGGACATCTAGGAAGGAGAGGCTGGCTCCCATTCCTGCACCTGTACAGCACAGCTCTGTGTATAACTGTCTGGACTAGTCCTAGCCATGGAAACAGGAGCACTGTAGAGGTTCAGGTACTATGGGATGAACCATGCAGTTGGTATGCAGGTGATCAGCTATGGCAAAGGACTTCTCTGTCCATAGAGGCAGTTTTGTTTTGACAACAGGAAGCCTTGATTTTGGTGGCAGGAGTCAGATGTGAATGTAGAGAGGTAGAAATCCCTGCCAAAAAAATAATGAATTTTTGCAGGATCTCAGAGTTTTCATGCCCTGCCCCCCATATACACCATTCAGTCAATAGGATTTTTTGTGCTTGCCTAGTGTCAGGTAAAAAGAAGGACCCTGTGTCCTCATTAGCACTACATTAATAAGCATGACTAATGTGCATAATTAACTCAATTTACCTCACCTTAATGGAGTTCCTGAAGGTCCTCAAATAGCACTATTAAGGCTCAGGAAAAGTGGTGAGGACTTTCCCTGCCGTTGCTTTGTGCCAGCTGGATGGCAGCTGGCTCTGATCCAAAGCAGCTGTACCCATCCAGGGAGCACAAACCTGCCTGATGGAGTCAGACAGCCCCTGGGGGAAGCCTTCCCCAAGTCCTTTCACCTTCCAGCACGGCGGTAGGGAGTGTGGCTCTGTCTGCAGTGGGCTGGGCGGATGCACAGCACTCCAAAAGAGAGATTATCAGTTCGTGCCAGGCTGAGGAAATGGCTGTGCTGGTAAATTGGAAGGCAAAATTGAGCAAAAAAAGGTATTCCTGTTAAGCAAATGCAGTATGTCCTCAGAGTGGGACTGAAGCCATGGATTGATTTACCACAGTCTCAGAGATATCTCATCTTCAGCGATATCTGCACTCCTCACAGAAGGTCATGACAGCCTTCACTGGGATCTGAGTCACACATATCCCTCTAATTAGGCCAGAGCATTCTGTTGTACTCTCTCTCATGATCCAGCAGCTGGATATACATCCAGAAAGAATACAGTTGAGAAATTGGTCTAAACCTTGCAGCCCATTACTTTTCTTTCTGTGACTTTTAGGTCAACTTTTAGGTCATTGATGGGCAACCCTCCCCAACTTTTACAAGGCTTTTAGGAACCTCCCAGGCTGGGACACACTTTCCTTGATGCTAGGAGTGCTATGCATTTTCTCAGCCTCTTCTTCCTTGGATGTGCACTGTCTTTGCTGAACTTCTGGGGAACTGAAAAATCATTTCAATAAAGTAAAAAGGAGGGCAATGCATATTTAAAGGACCAGGGATGCAGAATTGGTGAGGTGCCTAGCTACTTCTGTTATAACCCCTTGGAACACACAGAGCTGTTAACTCTGCCCTCCCCTGTTAAGTAGGGAAGGTCATACACTGACCTCTAAAACTGAAGCCTTTGGGAAATGTCCCATTCAGACCTGGAGCACCTGTCAGCAGCTCCTGGGCAGAAAAGGCTTCCTGACCTGCCTGAGTCCAGACCATCAACTTTTCTGACAGTCAGGAATTTCATCCTTACAGCTTTTAGATCAACACTTGTTTTTTTAAGCTATCCATCTATGCCTCAACTATAAAGCTAAGGTGTTTTTTCTGAGATAGTTGATCCATAAAAGAGAGTGCAAGCTGGACAACTCCTGGAGTTGGGGCTCCCTGTTGTGTACCCAGGCTCTGGCATTTCTCAGACAGTAAAGACAACTCCTGTGCTTGGCAAGTGGCTCCCATTGCTTGAAGTCTGGCATTTTGAAGTAATTTTGGGAACAATTTCATCCCCGTTCTTCCAACAGGTTCAAACTACTTTTTATTTAAGAGTAAAGGCATGCCTTAATGCCAGCTCTTTGCTGATGTGTATATTGCCTTCTCTCTCCTTAAATATTATACAGTTGAAAGCTAAAAGATCAATACAGTAGAAGTTGTCATGGCCCATGCAGTCATTATATGTAAGTGTTGTCATTATGTAAAACTGCAGTCATTATGTGTAATTACTAAGAAAGTTGTGTAACTAAGCAAGAGGTCTATCTTACAGAAATAAAAATGTTATCTTGGAGATCGCTATTGACACACAGGCTTCTCAGACCTGTGACTAGACCATGCTTCTTTCCTCTCATTTCTCTAACAAGTTATTTCTCAGAAAGCCAAGATGTAAATTATAAACACTCTTCTTTAATTAAAGGCATTCAGTAATGCTTGTGGGGAAAAAAGCAGCATTTACATGCAAAACCAAAATCAACTTATGGATTCCATCCTTCCTACTGCTTCAGCTCTTCAGGTGCAATGAAGATGCCATTTTCTGTTCTCTGTGTATTCCTATTCTTAGCACAATAAAAATGAAATTACGGTTATTTGCCACTGTTTTGTTAAAATGTCAAACTGTGTTGCAAACAAATTGATTTCAGTCCAGTTCAGTTGAGTTCAGCTCAGCAGCATGTGAGCCTTCTTCCTGCCTCTGCTTCTTTGTATAGCCACAGCAAGACTGATGGGGAGTGCCAGACCCACTCCAATTAAAAATAATACGGCCATGGGCAGCACATTTAAATAGAAACCATGGACAAAATACTGCAGTTGGAAGTGAAGCCACCAGCACCCAAACACAGCCATGGAAACAGCAGTGCAAGAGAAACTGAAGCCAATGGAAATCTCTTCAGCTCAAACTGAACTTCATATGTTGAGCTTTATTCCCATCCTGGGTACTGCTGAAGAAGTTTTCACTCACCAGGCCTGTGGTGGGGGAAAATCTGCCTTGTTGTAGGGCCCAGAAAACAGCACCTAGCCTTGTTCTCCACATGGAGCTTCTTTATAAGACAAAGGATACCAATAAAGGCAGGGTTCACGTTCTCTCCAAAGAAGCTACTCTTTGCTTCTATCCTAAGGAGCCCTAGATATAACTCCCAGAACTGCCTTAGACAGCATTCATCTCCATCTGGACCAGACATTTGAATTTGAATTGTAATCTGCAAGGATGCTGAAACACAGGCCACTGCAAAACCTGTGACGTAAATCACTCAAAGTTGTGGTCTTTTTATGCTTCAATGTGAGCCAAATGTGACAATCACACTGGATGTGAAGAGCCTTTAATTTCTTTCAAGTAGTCTTTAAAGTAATGTATGTCAACACCAAGTAACTCCTTCAACCTTGACTCATTTGTGAAGATGCTGTATAGGTGCTGTATTAAATCACAGAGTCATAGAATTTTTAGGTTGAAAAGACCTCTAAGATCATCGAGTTCAACCATTAAGACCCCAATGTAAAAAGCACGAACCCAAAATTAACAGACTTCACTGTCGAGATGCGTTTCCTCTTGAGGCTGTCTGAAGCTCAGCTGATGTGCTCGGTGTCCGCTTGCGTGACACAGACTGTCATTATTCACTTGGGACTTGGTGTCAGCACTGTGGCTCCAGGAAGCAAGTGCTAATTGGTGTGAACAAAAATTAAGGCTTCTGACTTTTTATGAACAGCAGACAAAGGGCTTTGCAATGGCACATCAGCCAGACAGTCCAGAACAGAGCTCTCTGTTATGAATTTTACATCATTAGAAATGTTTTCAGCTTGGGAATTTTGGGGAGGAAATTGCAGGCTTAGGATTTTAGAATGAAACCTTTATATTTGTTCACTGTTGCAGACGGCTGTGTTCTCTGGTAAGGAGGGTCTTCCAAAGGACATTGGGAGGTGTGGAGTCCCAGCTTCATACGGGACAAATCACTTCATGTTTATGAACATTTTGCCTATTTTTAACTCTTCTCCTTGTTACACTCCTATGATCGATGGTTTTTACTGTATTTTTGTTGTGTTTGTACTACAGAGCACCCATTTCTGCTGGACCTTTTCAGATGATACTTTGATGCAGAGCAGTATATCTGAGCATGCGGTCTCATCACCACCAGTAAGATTCACACCTTATTAATCATACATTTATTTTTTGTCAGAAAAACACATTAACAAACTTAAGCCATCATTTTGTGAAGAGAAACAGTTTGTGACTTTTCACATAGCACAAATGCATGAATCCTGTTATTTCTTTTCTCTCCCAGGCTACTGTTGCCAGGACACTTACACCTTGAAGTGAAAATCAATCTATGTATTTAGCTAGCATTTACTTTTGTTCCAGCAGTAGCTATGGGGAAAAAAAGATGAGGTACCAAAAGTAGACATTTTTATAAATCAACAGCTGGGAGCAATTTGTGTCTGAGTATTTAAAAGAACAAATAAGATCCCACCTAGTAATTCCTAGAAAGCAACAAGACACTCACCCACATCTGCAGCAGGCTGGATTCTGATCTCACTGACATGAAGACATGTCAGGGGTCTCCTCAGGTAATCATTGGTCATCAACAGCAGTGGTCATCAACAGTGACTTTCTCTACTCTTTGGAAGAGCTTGTCCTGAGCATCCACTTTGGCAGCAAAAAGCTGCTCTCCGCCAATAAAGTAGCTCCAGCCGTGGAAAAGAACAAAAAAGGAACCTGTATTTCTTAGATATAGAGAAATACAAAACAAGAAAAAGCAGTAATTCCTTCTCTGACTTGCTCAGCAAAGCACAAAGATATGCAATCTCTTTACAAAAACAAAATATTATGAGAGGGCCTTGCAGAGCTTACGAGAGATTTGGTTGGGAACAAATTAGTTCAACTGCCATTTACCAGCCAGGTAAAGATAAACCTGGGATTAGTCAGTACAGGGGAAAGAGAAAGGAAGGCAGTGGAGCTTTCTGAGGCCTAAAAGAAAACAGTGTCTCTGCTCTTGAGGTGATTAATGTGTGAAATGGGCAGTGGAGGAAACTGAGCAATGAGCACAATGGTAAAGGAAATCAAAGTAGATCTCCATTGTTTTAGGAGACAAAAATGGGCCATATAAAAAGAATCTGTCTTGCTGATTTACAGTGAATTTACAGAGCATCACTAATGTTGTTTTCTCCTGTCTTGGTACACACTTGATCTCATTTGGTTTACAGAGCTGGTGATGTTTTCTTTTTCAAGACAGGAAATTAGTCAAAATGTAGACAGTAAATTAAATCCTGTTGGAGGAACAACTGATAATGGAAAGTAGGGCCAATGAACTCTTAATGATTTACAGGCATCCCACATCAAATCCCTCTCCTTAATTTCAGGACAGTCCCACCACAGGTGTCCTGACACTACCAAACCAATTGTTAGTGAGCCCTTTGACTCAAATTTCTATCCCATTTTTTGCTTGTTGCAACCCTACAAGGACTTCTGTAAAAGCTGTGCCTCCCCATGATCTTCATTTGATTTTGCTCTCTGCCATGCACACATATATGGGTATACACCACGCAAAACTAAATTTGTTTGCATCTTTCTCACTTTTTGAGTCTGAGTGAAACCCCTTCACCTGTGCACTGTAGATATACCAAGATGGACTTAAAAGTATCTATCTGTATTAAGCCAGATGCCAGAGTGCACCCTAGCTCTGTGGTTCATCAAAAGATGTTTTCATTCCATTGTATTGCTTATTCCCATTTGGAATGAGATCCAGGCATTATCCAGTGATGGCATTAAACTAAAATATTTCAATTATTGTGGGTTCTTTCTGTTTGTTTACACTGTATCTGTTATTGTAATTCTAGCCACACTAATTTAGCTTGGTTTTAGATGATTAAGTTAATGGGATATCTTGATTCAATCACTGCAGGAATAAAATTATTATTGAAACTATAGATGTTTGGAAACTTCACTGTAGGAAAATTTGCCATGTTTCCATACTTTGCTTTCAGCCCCATCCTCATCAATTTTGCTTATATACATCTTCCTTGTAACAGTATTAAACTCTTGGACAAAATTTTTCCAGAGGTGAAGTGTAACACTTTGGTGGGATTGATCCCGGTCATTTTTGTGACTAAATGGGGCAAGAAATTACAGGTGGTAATCTGATTTTAAAATTATCCATAAATTTTGTGAACAATCCCGTAAGGGAATATAAGATAACCAGGAATTCTTAGTGTTCGTCTACTTCTTTCCCATTGTATCCAGGCATTTTTTAAAAATTAATTTAATATTGACTTCTGTGATATTAAAATGAGGTAAAACTGAAAATTGCATGCTGTGGCTGTAGAGTTCACCAGGCTAATCCTCTATGATACAAAAGGACTGTGAAAGACTTGAAATAATTGCATTTCATATATCTAACTGCAAGTCATGGTCAGTGCAGAGTTCTTGGATGGAATCACTGAGAATCAACCTTTGCACAGTCCCGTCTCTCTATTAGTTCTTGTTCTGCCAGAGCACCAGGCTTGCCTTTGTCCCATGCTACCAGCACCTTTCTGGTGAGGAACACAGCAGCTGTCAGCCCATGTCTGCTCACTGGGGTGGGGCTGGTCCTGACTCAGTTTGTGACTTGCAGTCTGACATACTGCCAAGACTCCCTCAGCAGGCAACGGAGACTGATTTACAGAGGATGATACATTTTAGTCTCTTCTTTTAGCTTGGGATGAGTGATCCTGCCTTTCAACTGGCTATATAGGAAGCACAATTAGCTTAAACTGGATGCCCAGTTTAGGATGGTGAAGTGAAATGAGTCTCTGATAGAGGAATAGCAAATACTGAATTTTAAAGCTTTTCTTATAGCTTATAGAGAGCAGGTGTTGTTTGAGGCTGCTCTAGATCATCTTAGGGTGATCTTCTTTTCATACTTCTACACTTTGCAAACCTTTTACCTCTGTTTATCTAAGATGGGCAAATGTTGCCAGTACTTCCCTCAAAAAGATCTTTCTCTTTTAATACTCTTTGCCATACGCCATTCTCCAGATTGAGACATTTGGGTTTGCTTGTTTGATTGAATGATTGTTTTTGTTTTAGAAGCTGCCAATTTTTTTTCAGAGAGGCTAAAGATTTCTGTACCTTATCTACAAAACCTCCTTTCTGAGACTATGCTCTAGGATGAGCGCAGGCGCTTGACCTTTAATAGGCTCAAAAGTAAATCAGGAGTCCAAAGGGCTCTAAGCAACAAGTTCAGCTGGTGTTTCTCTCTTTCCTAAAAGAAACATGGGCTTTTTCAAGGTTAAACATGTAACCAGAAAAACTATGAAGGGACTGTGACTCTCACTTAAGGTAATTTCTTTGAGCCAGCTGGTGATAGCAGCCAGTCTTGATGAAGGTCACAAGCTCCTCATGGCTAAGAGTAATCAAGGATTCCCTTGCACAGGACTTCAGTGGATTAACAAATACAGCTGGATAAGCTAATACCACTGGCACCAAGTATTTGAAGAGCCAGAAGTGCTACATTAGCAATACTTATCATAGGCTCAGAACATAGAGGATAGAAGTCTAGAGATAAGATGCTTTATTAGAATAAAGTCACTTTCTTTTATTTGTCTGCAGTGCATTACTTTATTACTTTCCCCATTAGCACTTGGGGAATGGCATAAGTAACTATGAGGTTTAACTCGGGATTTATTATCCACTTCCTTTTAACATCTAAATTTGTAATGAAAACTGGATCAAGCTACAACATCTCATTTTAATATAAATGCATATTAAAAATGGGCCTATAAAGCAGAACATGTCTTCTGGTAATGAGCTACCGTCATGAAACCATTTTTAAGTACCTTAACTTAACAGCTTACACTCTTAAGAATAACAGGTCGATTCTCTTCACAATGTGTGTTGCTCCAGCTGTGCAGGAAAAGATGGTGGGGTCATCTGCACGTTAATTTACAAACAGAACCAGTTACACATCAACATTTCCTCAACAAACAGCTTTTTCCCAACAGTCCTTCCTCTCCAAATATTCTCATGCAACACTGTGTTGAAAGGTCAGCCTGGACTCTCTCCACTGCCGGAATATCAAGCAGTCAGACCTTATGCTGCATCACCTCAGCCCATGCCCTGTGGTACTTTGGCCATTTATCCCATGAGCAGCCTCATTCCACACTCCTCACGCATTGAAAGTGCTGTGGAAGTGTCAGACATTTTTCAAAAAATACCCCCGAATGTGGCAGGAGGTGAGAGGTTGGTGACAGAAATAGGAGATTTTGGCAATAAGTTCTTTAAAGTTTTCCTTGCTGTGACTGTCATTACTTGATGTAACTAACCGATTCAGGAGTTGTGTCTTGCAGGCACAAATCTTGCCCTCACACTTGAGTGTAAGTCTGAACCATGGGGCTCCATACAAGCTTATTTCTGTGTTTAAAACGCTTGTAGAGCCTCTGGCACAGGGAGGAGAGATCCCTGTGCAGGAGAGGTGAGCTCTCCAGGATATTTCCATTCCCTGCTCTGCTGTAAAATTTGCTCTGTAACTGTTGACAAGCCACATTCCTGTCTTCCTGTGCTGAAACCAACAGTTAGTTACTGAACCTGAAGGCTTGCCAAAGCTTAATTCAGCCCTTCTTTAGATGTTTGGGTGCGAAGTATATGAGAAATGCAAAGTCCATTGATGCACCATCCCTCACATTGTCCCCATGACTGAGACATTCACTTCTTCTCTGTTCGAGGAGCAAATGCAGCGGTGTAAGAGCAGTGCTGTTCTGAACTACCATCTTTCAGATGCCAAGCTGTCACTGTGTGTGGCGATTTAAGAAGGTATGACAAATGTTTAACAAGATTTTTAATGGCTGTTAAATCCGGAGTCCTGCATATATTCCAGCTCAGGTAATTACATTCATCCTGCTTAAAGACAGTTTAACGGGATAGATCATCCTTCACAGAGCCTCCAGTATGGAAAGAATGAAAGAAACACACAGTCCTGCTGGCAGGAAGGAGAGGAAGGCAAGAGGGGCTGTTCCCAAAGCTGGGGAGCAAGAAGAGTCATCAGTTTTTATGTCTTTGTGTGTGGTGCCTGAGAACAAGGAGGTTTTGGTAAGGGAAATAAACCTACCTTAGAAAATGAAACCTACACTAAAACAGGAAAACTGTTTACTGTGCTGGTTTTATGAAAAGTGAATCAAATGGCAGATGCAAGGTCAAGGAGTTGTGCTAAATTCAGGCATTAGTTGATGCCAAATTCCTTGTTTGTTCAAAGTATAAAAATGTAGTATTTTGAAAGTTGCCATTTCAAGCATCAAACTCCAGCCTAGGAAGATTTAGGATGTTTTCTGAAGAAGTAAGAAATCAGGTTTGTCAAAAGCTGTTTTCTGTTTTTGAGCTCAAAAGACGTTTCTGAATTTTTCTTTCATAAAAGGAGGTATCGTCTCACATTTTTGTTGGTGCCAGCCTGTGGGAAACAGAGGAGTAGAAACTTCCACAGGCACTAATGAGTTTCATTTACAGCCGTGGAAAGAGCTTGGGTTGATGTAAAGATAAAGGTATATAGACCTTAAGTAGAAGAATTATAAACCTATGTTTCTATAGTTATAAGTAAGAATATGTATTGGGTGATATGGTGAAGGGTTTTTAAGTATAGTAATGTGATTTTATAGTTTAAGTTAAGAATTTAGATGTTATAATAGAAGTATATGTGTATACGTGAGCTAGCAAGTTATTGGTTGAGAGACAGACACAATGCAGTAAAAAATACCAAAGGTGATAGGTTATAAAGTCAAAACAAAACATTGTGTTAATTGCTTATTGGACCAAAAAGTTATAAATTGCCATGTAACTTTGAAACTCGTGACCATCTTCAGTTATGGCGACTTGTTACTAAATCTACGGCCTCTGAGACTGATTCCTTGTTTGATTTTTCAAGTAATAAATCGTGAATAGCCGTGATGGTCCCGTCTCTTTGGATCAGGCTCTGACACCAGCCTTTTAAATTCAGTGAACATGATAGCCCTAAAGGGCCCTTTGCACAGCTATCAGCTAGCTCTTTTCTTACAGCTGGTCTATCTTCGTGACATGATTTCATTTTCTTTTCTTACTGAGGAAATTAAGATGCACTCACAGATCTACTGCCCCAAATTAATCTGCACATGCAGATTGATTTCTGTAAATTAGATAGCACGGATTTGTTTGAAATAGGCAGACATTGCTAGCCCTTTAGGCATGCTATAGATAACATCTGTTTTGACAGAATTTTGAGGAGACAGAGGATATGAAACTTTGTGAGGGTTTTTAATGTTGCTGATTGATTATCACTTGTATAAATGGTTAATAATTTTTTCCTTACTAGTAGTAGGCAGAGCAGAGACATATTGCATACCACCAGTCAATCATCACTCCCTATTTCAGCGATTCCAGAGTAATTTTGTTTCTGTCAGCTGTGATTACTGCTGCTGATTGGCTTTGAGCAGTACCTTCATCTGGGATACCCGCATTTTATTCCCATTTGCTTATTCTCTGTCTTCTTTTCCATTGTCCATCTGCTTTGCACACAGATTACAGCCTGGGCTATTTCATACAACTAGCTATTTATTTTAAACTATAATCTACAGTCTTAATTTGATTGGGAATAGTAAATCTAATTGTACTAGAAGTGATAAATAATTTAAAGTAGCTAGGAGAAATGGAAGTTCAGCTCTTACACTCCTTTTCTCAGGTCAGCTTTATCTCATGCACGCTGGATATATTTTGTTGTTTCAGGATCTGAGAGAAATTAAGAATCTCTGAGAAGTCTCTCTCAATTAACCAAGTGGTGGAGTTGCTGAAGCCTCATAATTGTTCTTTTCCCAAACTGTCCCTCTGTCTGGTGACAATCTTGGAGAGCTCCACACCTCACAACAGATATGATTTAGATAAAAAGGAGGGTGTTATATTGTCTTCAATGGAGTGTGCTGTCTTATTTAATTAAATAAAAAATAGGTCAGGCAGGGCTGTCAGCCCTAAAACCTGCTGAACACAAATTATTTGCAGGTAACACAAACCCTCCTCACAGGCTTTTCTTTTAGACCCTTTCCAAGTGTGCTTAATGATGCTATTACTTACTATCTGAAAAACAATGCTCTCTGGTGACAGAGAAAATATTGTTCAAAAGTGATTATATTGTACCTTTATTTTTAATGTGAAAATAAATTTAGAAGCCAGGATTATAGTGCACAATTCAAGCTTATTACATCAATATCAGGCATGAGTGAAATCATGGATTTATTCTCTCTTAACCTTCAGGGTACAAACCCTGAACTCCAGGCTGGAATGTGATTTTGTATTCCTTTCTAGAGTAAAGTATCAAAGGGCATCAGTAGTGCCAAATGTGTTACCTACATGTTTTTTCTCGGGCCTTGCTCCCTTGATCATGAGGAGATCTTGCTGTTTATACACGTTCCTGACTGGCTGACAGGCTGTCCTCTGCAGGGAATGGACTTGCTCTGCCTGAGGGGAAACCTAGGCATGGGATAACTCACTCCAAGGATGACTGCTCTGAAGAAATTCCTCCCTCTGCACCTGGGTTTCATCAAACTCTGAGACCTCCTGTATCCTCTTAGCCTGGTTCCTAGTCTAGAAGCACACGTTGTTCTTCCACTCCTCCAGCCCTCCTTTAAGTATTGTCAGTCAGAACACAGCAGAGGTGCATCCTTATCTCTGTTACCACCAATATATAATGTTGTTATTAAAAGATATGGAATATGATGTGGGGAGAGCTGCAAATGGTTGTTTTTTAAAGCCTGAATAAAGAGTTTGAGGTGGAGAAAATATTACTTTAGAGATAAGGCCCTACTCCAGGAGACAAGGGAGTAGGAGTTCATTTCCTCATGTTGCTTATTCTATACCTAGCTTAGTGTCCTATCCCAAACAAGATATAACACTTCAAAGCCTTCTGAGAAGGAGGATAAAGTGTGAGCAGTAGCCACAGGAGTTCTCATACTTTAATGGTGAATACCTATTCATTCAAAAACATACCTATGTGTTTTTATCTGGTGACTCCTATTCACATAGGTCACAAAGCAGATCATGGAAGAATTAAATTAGCATTTCCTAGCAATTACTGTATGTTGGAGTAAGAACTCCTCTGGATTCAGGCCCAGAGGAAAATCTAGGTACAGGGATTGAATTAGGGCCTATGGACAATCTGAGGTACATGAAGTCATACCAAAGGGAAGTAAAAAAATAAAATTATAGCTTTTAGTAGAAAAATATGCTAAGTGCCTTAAGTTTGAAAAGCTACAGTAAAAAGACCTTATATGCAGTTTCTACTGCAGCAATGTTGTTTTTCACAGAATTTCTCTACTTTAGACAAAACATAGATGGAACTATACTGTTCACATTTTTTAGATAGAGCGTCTGCATAAACAGAAAATATTGATAGAAGCAAAATACATAAATCTGAGCAATCCCTATGTAAGGCTTATGTAAAATTACAACTGTTAGAATTAGAACAGGATAGGTTAAAAAAAGAAAAGCAAGAATTGTGTACCTTTTTTTATTGGATAATTAGCAAATATAGTGAACGCTTCTGTAAGTTTGGAAAACTCCATCTTGAACTGCCACAGCTTGCTGTTTGCCTGCTTCTGCCGCCACTGTTGCTGCATGGTTCTCACATTTAACCCCTTTGAACTCTGCCTTCAGAAAACTGTGGAACTACAATAAACAGATACAGCAGAACAGTGGCTCTCCCTGCTCTTTAGCCCCGGCAGTTTTCGGGGGGCTTCCCATCATAAGGTCAATAACTGTAGAAAAAGACTGAATTGCAAAGATCTTTAAGATGAAGACATATTTTATGGGTCTATGAAAAAAATAAACAACAAAAATAAAAAAAAGCCAA
Source organism: Gymnorhina tibicen (assembly GCA_013399875.1). Taxonomy (NCBI): domain Eukaryota; kingdom Metazoa; phylum Chordata; class Aves; order Passeriformes; family Artamidae; genus Gymnorhina; species Gymnorhina tibicen. The sequence goes on along the minus strand of VXAZ01005369.1, from coordinate 143,282 downwards.
CAGACAAAGTAGAATCAATTGCTGGCAGATGGGATTAGTAATTTCCAGGTGGTAGGATAAGACAGGAGAATGTAACATCTCAGCAAATACATCCAAGACTGAAAAGATATTTCTGTCTATTTTTTTTGTTCATGATGATGTTTTTTCTGCTCCATGAGTCAAATACCATTCCTTGGGAGAAATACTGATCTGCCATCAAAAGTGTGAGCTTAATTATTTCTACCACTAAGAGAAAATAAGAACTTCAGGCTTCTGGCACTCTCTTCTTGAATTTTCCTTTTGCTTTCTGTCCTGGAGTTTTGGGTTTCTCCTTATGACAACCTCTCCCAAATGCTGCCATGGTGAGACAATGTCATCAGCTACACATGACAGCTCTTCCTCCTGCTGCCTTCTAGCTCAGGAATCACCTGAGGCAAACAGTAATAGCTCATTATCCCACAGTCTGAGCATGAGCAATAATGAGCTGGCTGCTCGATTGAAATCCTATGTTCTGTAATATAAACACAGTGCACAGCTTAGAGAATTTAAGAATCCCAGGGCTTAGTTAGTATCCTAAGAAATTCTAGGAGTGGTGACTAATATGGAACAGCACATTGCTTGGAATTAATATGTCTCATAAGTTAACAACAGGGTCTGGAATATGATGAATGACTTGTATAGTTGAGAGGTTGAAGAAAAGGAATATATTCCTTTCTGCCAATTAATTTAGTATTTTGGTTACTAGAGGCCTACTACTCACTTTTGTGCACACCAAGAGTGACTTGTTATGTCTGCATCCCCAGCTGATATTTGCATCCAGCTGATATCTCTTGTTTTGTTGGCTGATGTAGGAGGTGGAATTTTCTTCTATTTTCATACAACACCTAATGTATGGTTTGACCTCCTGGGTACTGGATGAAGGTGGATGATGAGGTACTCCTCAAAAAGCAGGGTAGCCATTGAGAGGGTTTAATGCCTAGAATAACAACAAAACTGCTGTTAATGCTCTTCTAGAACTTCTTCTCCCAAATTAAAAGGCCTTAGAGGATATGGAGATGACTGGGTGGTGAGGTAGGGCTCAGAGAAAGGTCCAGTTGCTCAAAGTTGACAAGAAGGATGGAGTTGTTACTGTGATGATTAATTATGATCCTTAGAAGGTTAAACTGCGTTTGAGAGAGGAAGGTGGGTTAATGTGCAAGTCTGCTGAAGAGATCAGACTGTAGCCAGTGGGATTCATTGTTTCCAGCATAGACCAAACAAAGGAGCAAGCTGTTACATGGTATATTAACATCTGGGTCAAAATAACCTGTGCATCATTTTCTGCCTGTTGCCTCTTGTCTTATTGCTCCGTAACACAGAGCAGAGCCTGGCTCCATCCTCTTGACACCTCCCTTCAGATACTTATAAACATTGATGAGGTTGAGGTTAATGTGCCACCAGCTTCTGCTGCTCCTTCTTGTCCCACCATAGAAGTTGCAACCTCCTCGTGGGTGTGAATGGACACCTCACCCCTCCTCAGCCACTCCTGCGCAAAGCAAGTAGTGTAACAAACGTATCTAAAAAGAGGTTTTTTCTTTGGGTTGGCTTGGTTCTGCATAAGTTTTTTGTTACCAGTGGTGTTTTTGACAGAAAGGGGCAATGAAATGGCTAAAGGAACAGTCGTACCTCCTGGGGGGACTCCAAGTGCAAGGCTGGAGGACGTAAGGGACATGGTTTAGTGATGGACCTGACAGATTTAAGTTAATGGCTGGATTCAGTGATCTTAGACATCTTTTCCAACCTGATTCTGTGATTCTATGAGATGACTCTCTGGAAAAAGATGACCTCAGCTCCAAATTGACAGCTGCCTGATCACTGTGCCTGGACACGTTTAAGTTTCTATGAACAAATTGCTGGTTTTTCTGCTCAACAGCTTTGTTTCATGCACTTCTACCTATTCAATCTATTGTGTTTGGTCTGGGAGGTTTCAAGCCACCTCTCAGTTCTTCAGGATAAAAAAGCTGAAGTCCTTCTTTCACTGAAACAGCTTCATAACAAAAATACATCATCAATGTAATTTGCAAAATGTTTTTTTCTTCTAGAGATTTTCCTAAACAGAAGGGTTAGGTTTTTTTAAGTTTTATGAAAAAAAAAGTGATTTCTGTTTGTTATTCTACCTTTGTGTTTGGGATATTTTTCCTTTTTTTTTTTTTTTTTATTCTTTTAAGCACTCATCTTTGTTTTTTAGATCCTCTGGGGGAAAAAAAAAACGGAATAGTTGGAAAAGAATGTGCATCAAGTTCTACAGGACTGAAGGTTTGGGGGAAGGTGGCTCTGCTACTTCGCTGGTCTCACTGGGAGCAAACTGCTGTCCTCTGTGAGAAACCCATTCCTCCTCTAAGCAGGTCACTGGCATGAGGATGGGGGAAAACAGGCTCCAATTCCCATCTCTATTATTGAAATGGAAGATGGGAACGAGTGAGTTCCTTCATGTGGCAAATTTGAAATGCTTTCCATCACGTCTCCCAGGGACTGATAGAGCCTGTCTCTCCATCTCTCTGCAGTTCTCAGGTGGAGCTGCAGGCACACAGCCAGGTAAAGAGCTTCCCACCACCCTGACTCCAGCTGAGCATATTGTGGTTTTTCTCCGATCCACTGAGCCAATGCAATTACTTCTGCAGACAGGAAATAAATCTGATTACCACCATGTCCAACAGATCCCTGTAACTTGCAGCTGTTACCTGAATATTTTGCCCCAGTGCCAGAGGAAGGTGCTCTCCTGACAGTCACTAACTGTGACTGGTTCTTCAGCTCCAGATCACTCACACAGCTCCCTCTTCTCCCTCCATTTTTCACTCTGCAGAAACCATTGTACATGTAATTTTTATTTTTATCGGGAGTGTTATAGTCCTCAAAAATGTAATGCATGTTCATATTTCTCTACCTTTAACTGAGGTAAACAGAAGCTATTAAGTGGCTAAAGCAGGTACACAGCTCTGTTGTTAACAGGCCACAAAGGCTTCACAGGCATTTAACTACTGGCACTGGGGCTGAGCTTTGCTGTACCCTCTTGCAGGTACTTTCGTGCTGTGGTTCATGTGTTCCTTTCTCTGTATCTGTGCCAGATGATGATGATGATAGATTTTTTGTGTATTCTAAAGGTTTTTTTCCCACTGTGGTTCTTTCTGTAAGGAACTGGCCTACATGTGGTCAAATGCACCACATCTTGCCTACTGTTAGGGAAAGGGTTGTTACAAATGTATGGCACATTGTGAAAATTGTTGTGATGGGTGGCTGCAGCTCTGCTCATCCAGTAATGAATTTTGACTTCTCAGTATCGGAGGCTGAAATATTTCATTTTCAATGAGGTCAGATATTTTTAATGTTGATTCTACAGAATTTAGATGATTCACAAGGTGTGTGAACCATTTATACTGCATAGAAATAAGTATAAAGGGCATAAGAGAGGGAAATTGCTCTCTTGCTCTGCCTTCAGCAGTGGAGTTTCTGAACACAAGGGGTCCAATTTTTGAGCCAGCTGCAGCTCAGCACAATTCAAGATCTGCTGAGTAGGATTCTGAAAGGAGTATGGGTGAAGGTTTCCTGATGAAAGGAGGATGAGAAGACAAAAAGCATTGCAATGAACTAATTAAAATCGATGCCAGGAGGGATCTCTCTGATGCCTGGGTGGTGAGCAGCCAGCAGGTGTCTTCATTACTTAGACTGCTGGTGACAAGTTACATGTAAAATTATGGGGTAGCTCGCTTAATTTCAACTGCAAAGTCTTAGCAGGTCTCTGGAGAGTTGGAGTGGGAGGAAAGCCCATAGATGCTTAGTCCGTCAGCTTGGTATTTGGACAAGGAAGAGTGCTCCAGAACCTGGACTACTGTGAGCTTGAAACCCTTTACTTTCAGAGCAAAGGGAATGAATAAAATAGGGTGAACTTTGGTTTAACAGAAAAACAATCACCATGGCTGACTACTGCTGTCATAAAGGATTTGACTTGTATCCCAGTGGAATGTGGTTGATTTCACAAAGTCAGGGTTATTTTCCACCCAGAAACATGGGATCTCTTCTCTAGCAGCCCCAGTGTGCGTGAAGCCATGGATGGAAGGCAAAGTTATTGGTGTTAATGGATGCTGTGCAATTTTCTCCTTTAAAGGAATTGCTTGCAAGGTGGAAAAAATGTTTCAGCGGTAACTGTGAGCTGTTATCAGACCTGTGCAGGTTGCAGCTTTTATAGTTAAGGATGCAAAGCAGCGTTTATTCAAGTGCTGGCTTCGTATCAGAGCTGGGCAAAATTTGTGGACCCATTTCAATGCAAAAATGTATGACATGCTCATTGCTTTTTCATGTTGACTCATATAGGTGACTTCTGTCAATGAGATTTTGATAGCCCCTGCCTTGGAGGCAAAAAAAATGGGCAAGTCTGACATTAGATTTCAACTCCCCATTTCAGGGGGGAGATAAAGAGGAGGGCTGTGTATTAGCAGAATGTCTCTTCATCACATAATTTGGAGACAAGGTCCACAGCTTTTTTCTCCCTCCCTGGTGCTTTCTTAAATGCTCACTCAGCTGTGAGAGTGAAGGAATTGTAGGGAAAAAGAAAAACAGCAACAAGAAATGGCAGGAGTTGAGGAAATATCATTTCTGTTCTGCAGGGATGGCGTTTTACAAAGGTCAAACTAGTAATTGTTGTCCAGATGCTTTAATATGATATGGAAATATTTTTCTATACATAAAAAACTGTTCTTTTGTTACAAATAAGACACCCAGTAAAGTGTGTTTGAAAGCCATGACAAAATATAATTTTAAAATACCAAGATACCCCCTTTTATTAACTTGCCAAGACTGGAATTTGAAATTGGGTTTACTTTCATATTCTCATCCCAGCTAGTAGGAGAGTTTGAAAGATGGCTCTAATGTAATGTGATGTGTCTCACCACAAGGAAGTGGGAAGCCTTTGATTTATTTTGAAATTCTGTTTGCTGACTCGGAGTAAAAGTAGGGTGAGATGGGAGATATAAAGCACTGGTTTGTGTTTGCAATTACTTTCCTGTTGGCATCTTAATGGATAGAAAAAATATGAGTGGTGGGGGATAGATACACAGCAATGAGTTTAATTAATTTTTGAAGGAAAAATAAATATATGGAATTGAGCTTAGCTAGATTTTGACCAACTGAAATACAGCTCATGATAAGATTTTTAAAATATGCATATTTGCTGCATCAGAAATCAACCTTAAATAATTCACATTTCATTTTAATCTTTTTAGAACTATATTAAAGCTATGTTCATTTTCTGAATAAATTGGTGGTAGGACTGAAAAAACAGGTGTAATAGACAATAATAATTAACAAATTAGGCCCTCTTGTTTTTAATAGGAATAGTAAAGTATGTATCTCAACTAAGATCAAGGTAAAGTTGGACTTTTGTTGGCTATAGGGACAGAAAAAGTTTTGGAATCTGGAGGAACAGAGATAGTTCTGCATCCTTATTTCACCTCTGTGCACTGCAGGAGAAGATGATAGTTTTGCAAAGCTGAGATTGCTGCTGAGGCTCTCTGCATGGCAATCGGGGGAGCAATTACAGTCAAACTAAACCTGGTGCCTGACACATGGTGAGGGAGTCTGGTTATTTGTATTTTCACCTAGCTCGTGCAGATAGCAAGAAATGGCCAGCTGCTCCTGTGTACATTTTCTCTCTACTTAGCACAACATGTTTGTATAGTGCCTGATAAAATAAAATAATTTAATAAAAAATCTTAGCAACCCTTGCAGTTATTTTAATGATTGGAAAGGAGTGCAAAAACAACAGAGAATGAAGAATCCTGAAACACTGTAGTTGTTTGCCACGCTGTTATCTCTAGCAAGTGATAGAGATTTTATTCCTAGGATTTTCCTTGCTGAAATTGCTGGGCTTCTCTATCAAGAGGCTAAAATTGGGCAAATTATACTTACTGTCGAAGAAGCAGCTTTCCCTCTCACAATCTTCTAAGCATAAACATTGCTCTATTAAGCTGAACCTTTTAAATACGCAGAAGAGCATGTCGTTACAGGTAAAGAGCCCTGAATAAAGAGAGTAAGACATCTTCAGGAGAGGGAGGATGTGTGCCAGGCTTTGCTAAATTACATTGAGGGCAACTTATTAGCGCCTCAGAAATGCAGACGTATATGTGAAAATTAACGCTAGGCAGGTGTTTCCAGGAATAAATCCCCTCTGTTACTTTTATAGAGACCTGACATGGAATCAGGACTGTCTTCCCCATTTGTCACACTGGCAGGCTGAGCAGGTTTCATCATTTTTGACTTCACATCCAAGAAACCAAGTGTGTAGTCAGCAGAGGGAGGGGAAGATGTACAGGCATGTGTAACACAGACACTTGGAGCACTGTCCCAAAGAGGAACCTGTGTCTCTTGACTGAGTAGGGAGGGAGCATTAGTAGCAACCCTGGGTTGGCTCCTGTGGCTGGAGATGGTCTGACTACTCATGACCTGCATCCAGCATGTTATCCTGGTCTTCTCTACAGCACTGGGGAAGACCCAGTGAACAGAGTTGTTGGCATTCAGTTTATGCTTGGGTACATCCAGTCTCATGCCTAGGAGCAGCCTGGGCTCCACCAGCTCTGCTGACTGGTTCCATCTGACAGCAGTAGGATTCTAGATTGTTGGGTCAGGTGTCTGCAATGTAAACTTCTGCTGCTGAATTTAGGTGTGTTGATAATACATCTCTGATTTCAAGGAGGCAAGGTTAGGTGGCATGAATCTGAGCTCAGCAGAGATGAGTTGATGTATTTGTCTTTGGTAGGCACACACCTCCCAGTATGTAGTACGTGGGACCACCCCCAGATTTGTTAATAACCTCCTCGCTACATCCATCTGGGCTAGAGTAGAGAGTTTAGAACTTTAGTGCTTGCATATGATCAGGGTTCAGTTCTGGAACCAAAGGCAATCAGCATTTTGATCATTTTCCTGAGTGACAGACAGAATATACCCTTCACATGTGTGTAGTTGAAACCAAACTAGGGAGAATAGTTGACATGGTGGAAGGTGGACTCATATGGGCCTGCAAGCTGAAGAAATGGGCTGGCAGAAACCTCAAGAAGCTCAATGAAGACAAAGGCAAAGTCCTGCACAGACTGACTGAGCAAGAGAAAAGGACCTCAGGGTCCCAGTGGATGACAAGTTGAACACATGTGAATAATGTATCCTTGAGTCATGGAGCACCAACCACAATCTGAGCTGTGTTAGCAAGAGGAAAGAGCTCCAGGGAAGTAATTATTGCCTTTCCAGGACACTCCTGGAAGTTCAGTCCCTCAAAGTCCTGTTTCCTAAGGACACACACTATGGGCACCGTCATTTCAGTACTCACTTGAGAGTGCAGATAGGATAGATGGAGACAAAATCCCAACAACCCGTGGTCTGAGTGTGTTTTCTGGAGGCTTAGGGCTCAGACCCTCATTTAACTGTAGTACATCAGTTTGTGACTAGTCATGGCAGTTATTTGTCCAAATTAAACATTTGAGCAGCTTTATTAAATTTACTGCTTAAGACTAAGGATGCTTTTAAGCACTCTGCTAAGCTAGAGGTTCAAAAGCTCGTGCCTACGCAGCAGTTATCATGGGATCCAGGAGTGTCTCAGGCAATGTGTGCTATTGGTACCATTACCACAGCTATCTGTTAAGCCCTGGAGTGTCCAGGTGGCTGGTTATCACTGTGTGGGTTTGCTCAGAAGCTATAAAAATTGTTAAAGGGTAGTTTTCTTCCTGCCACTGGCTCAATTATATCTCTGCTTTATAGCCTTCATTAAAAGAGAATGATGAAGATGCCAAAAGAGAGTAGACAACTTTAGTGGTGGTACAAACAGACACCTGAATATATATCCCTTGAAAAATTTGGTCTATACTTGATTTGATTTATTTTCCACTAAAACTATCTCCAAGTAATACTATTAATTAGCACTATGAGGTAGTGTACTAGCAAGGTCATGTGTGGTTATCTTAGATATTTCTTGAAAATTAAGTTTGTGGCTACATCACAAAAGAAATTTCATTTCCCCTTGAAACGTCAGCTGCAAGTAGAAATGGCTGGGGCATTTAAAATGTTACTGCCTTTGCAGGTTGTTGAGCTGAGTTTTCAGTTACCTGGTGATGCGTCAGTGTTGCTAAAATTGTCAGTTTGAAAGATTTTTTGAGGAGGCTATGTAATTTGTTTGCGTTAGGAATTCATTTATTATTAGTGGAGGAAAAATACTTTTCCCCCAAAAAATCCACTTATTGATGACAGATGATGTTCACGAACCTGATTTCTGTGCCATGCACTACTGTACATTCTCATTTAGTTTTGTTTCCACTCTGCACAAGCCTGGAAGCGGGAGCGGTGAAGGGAAGGTTTATGAATGTGAATAAGAAAAATTTAGTAGGAGAGGGAGTAACTTTCATTAGACCAATATTCATGCCCCCAAACAGGTCTGGTTTTGACATTTGACTGTTGTTGTTTTGTGTGTTCCACCGGTGTTAGCTGGCTTAGTGACAGGCATGACCTTGCTTGAGAATGGGAAGGAAAGGTCAGAGAATTTTCTGTAGCATGGAACTTGTGCAATGACCACTTTTATGGGCAACTCAAGGACATTGCTCCCTTCCCTCCATTACCAACTTCCTGGCCTTAGCCCACAGGCTGCTCTGGGGAGCTGGGCAGCTCGACACTGAAATGGCTGGTGAGAGGACCCTGGGGCTCCCTGTCACCCAGCTGGCAGGAAAATGGAAACTCACCCATGAAGAGCGCCCTCAATGCCAGAGATCCAGTGGGGCTTTCAAACTGGCCTGTTCCCAGTGTAAACCCAAACCACCAGAAATTCTGCAACTATCATAGAGTCATATAAGTAGCTCCTTCTTAAGTCTCCTCATATATTTGTAAGATTTTTCAGACAGAAGCAATAATGTTTGGTTAAATTTATGTGAAGCCTGTGGCATAGGCAAAACAGCAATATCTGGATATCCAGTTTGTTCACTTTAGCCTATGATGCATCACTATTTAGTGAAAATTGAAAAGATGAAATATTTGCCTGACATCCTTGAAAGCTGCTCAAGTTCTGACTTGAGTCCAAAGGCCATAAATTTGTCTGAAAACAGATTTTAAAAAACCTTGTACTTGCACATAGAGAGACTGTTCAGAAATTGCCAGGAAATGTCACTAACCATTTACCTCCACTACACCTCCACTAGAAAGGGGACTCCTCCACCTATCCACTACACCTTGCTCCACTACTCTGTGAGCAGCAGGCTTTGAACAGAAGAGTCCAAGAACCAGGTGTGTCCTAGGCAGGTCCAGAGCCGTGTCATCATTGTAAAATGTTGCCATCAACCCTGAACCTAGCATAAAATCCAAAGGTCCTCTGGAAGAAGGAAGAACTTTTCTTGCTTCTTCTACCATTTACAACACAAAGACTGAATGACGTTGTAATTTCTGTGTTCTGAAATACATCCAGAAGGAATGACCATAACAACCACTGCAATAATGCAGGGGGCTTTTGATGCCTTGAGTGGCTACCTAGAAACAGAGACTAGACAGGAATAAGGGAATAAAGGTGGGTATTTATTTGAAAGGCCTTCAAAGGTACACCCTGGGGAACCAAAGGCTTCATTCAAAATGGACCCCAAGATGGACCCTAAGTCACGAGTTCTTCACACTTTTATAGGTTTGGGTCATTTGCATAGCAGCATAAATTTGCCAATTAAAACTTTAGCTAATGATGTAATTTCTTCAATTTCTCCACCTCTCTAGAGGCCCTAGTTTACACCTTTTGGGCCTAGGACAATCTGAGTGTCCTTGAATAGCAAGCTCAGAGAAGCTTTGTTTTGTCTGTCTGGCCTAAGAGAGCAGCTAACAAGCTACAAGAAACTTCAGAGTTACACACTAGGCAATATAGGATTTGAAAAATATAGAAGTTAAAAACCCAAGGCATCACTTTGGTTGATATTTTGTTATGAAAAAAAAACCCAAACCAAACAAAAAAAAAAAATCCTAACCAAAAAGAAAAGAGGAGTGGGTGAAAAAGTCCAGATTTTCTTTTGAAATTGAACATGTATTTCACTTTTAACAAGGATATTAGATTAAAAAAAAAGTTGTTTGGCATGTACTGTCTCTTTGCAGCATAGAAATTCTGGGGGTTTTTTTTCTCACATTTATTTTTAATTTCGTTTTACAATAAATTCATTTCAAAATGCTTCATTTTGCATTTGAAAGAATGTTCAGGTTTCCTCTGTCTCAACCAGCTATCTCTAAAATATATTTTGCCACATGCATAGGAATATTATGGCAAAAAAGTGAGTATAAACAGTGCATAGAATGGACACATCAATAAGAATTTAAGTCACAGGGTGACTTGTATTGAATTTTTTCTCAGTACAAGGATCAATAATTTGTCTGTTGACAAATTTAAAATTACTGTAAGTGGCAAACAATCTCATTTTCGATTCTCTGAAAGATGATACTTTCAGAGACCCGTGACTTCAGGTCGGGAGTGTGCATGTTGCATGACCCCTTCAGTCTCAGCTCTGCAAGAGATGGGTGTATCTGGGGTGGCTTTACACTGCCACTCCATTTGTAAAGTGTGTGATCCACGCTGCAGTGCTGGAAGCCTTTCATTCAATTTTGCATCAGGAGTTAACATCATGAAAATATATTGGGGCTGCACATAAATTCATCTATTCCTTCAAGTCCTAAATTAATCTCTAACAAGACCTGTGGTGGTGGTAGTAACTGCAATACAGTTAGCATGACATTTCTCATAAACAGTGTGCTGTGTCAATGCTGGTCAGGCTGAAAACACTAAAAAAAGCTTTTATTTTCTCTAGAACATACCAAGGAAAAATACACAGTAATTTATTTTCCACTCTTCCTGGATTTGTCTTGATGTCAACCTTAACTTTATCAAATGCAGAACCTTCTGGGAGTGATTTTCATTCTAAGATTGTCCTCAATCTGCTAAGTACTGATGACAATACACAAGTGGTTACTGTCTTAATATCCAAGCAGCCTGAATTAGATACAGAGCATGGCAGCAATGCGTTATGTATTGCTGGGATGGAATTTAAACTATTCAAGCGTACAAATTGAAAACTCATTCTGAAGAATTGCTTTGCTTTCCTAAACTGAGTGTATGGTAAAAACAACCAAGACATTCAAGAGACTTATTGCTGGAAATGAATGTAATAATATAATTCATGCTGTGTAAGGCAGACTTTAGTCTTGATAGATGGTGTTTGGTTGGTATTAAACTCTGATTTGCAGAATAGGAAATTCCGTAAGGAAGCAAAATCTCTTGCCAAAGCTGGCATCGTGAGTGCACAGTGATTAACGGTGTGCCAAATCATTCACTAATAACTTAGGTAGTCAGCCAATACAGCCACCAGCTGGTTTGAAAACACCATGAAGGCAATTTACAGACCCCTTAGAAATTTAAAGTGGGACTGTATAATTGCCAATATAATAATACCACCTTTAACTCAAGCTGGTTTTTTAAAAGAAAAAGCTAAAAAACTCTCACCTGAGCTGAGAAGAGCCAGTCTTCCTCCTCTCTTCACCAAGGAAACAGACATCTTCATTTTCTCTTAATGCAGAACAACACTATTCAGAGACCAGTTGTGCAATATTTAACTAACCTTTCATACAATACCTCCTTGAGCAATTGACTGGAGTTTTTCTTGGGTGAAGATTATGAGATTTTGATGGCAAGAAAGAAAATTTACTGAATATTTCACCTAAGAGACACTTTGTATTTCTGCCAACTCAGTCTGCCAGTATGTTGGGGCAGACACGTCTCAGATCAGTTCATCACCCCTTCTGCAGCAATGCCCTCTGTAGAGCTGGAGATGTGATGGTGACTGGTGTAGCCTGTGGGGTTATTTGACACTTACTCTGTGCTGGGGGTTGCTCTATTCTTACCAAAAACCAAGGGTGCATAAGGACTGGGTGGTTCCTGGCCCAGATCAGGATTGGAAGGGTGTAGAGAGCTGTAATTTGTATAAGGGTTTAGGAAGTCCTGTGGTGTGACTGGTCATGTTCAGCACATGGTGTTGGAACAGAAGAATAACACATCTGCATCTCCTCTATGCCCACATGCACCTCCCAGAAGAACTCAGCTGTTTTTATGCCCTCTTTATTCAAGACTGTTTCAGGATGGTGCATGGTGGGAAGGGAATGAGATTGGGGAAGAGCTGAGTGGTCTGGCAGGGTAAGTTATGGGCTCTGTAGAAATTTGTCCTCTCTTTTGGTTGCTGAATGACTTCTGGCCAGATTTCTCCCAGACCTCTTCAGGCTCATGGGCTGTGCTTTTCAAGGCACCCTAATGATTTGCTCACTACTGATGTGTAATGCTTCATCATTTGCTTTCTTCTTTTCCTTGTCCCAGAGACCAAAGAAAATCCAAGCACTGTGAGCAAGGTTGGGTGGCAGTGGGTTAGAGCTGGGAAAGACAAGGATTACCTAAATATTCATATCCAGCTTCTGCTTCTACCAAGGCAGAAGCCTTTACAGGAGCTGGAAGAAGCAATAATGACATTTTCAGGTTTAGTGAGCAATGGGAGTGTGCACCTCTGGAAGTCAGTGTGGCGTTCTCTGATAGCAACAACCCCAAAGTAAATTGGAGAAAGGAAATGTATTGCATGGACGAGCCTCAGGCAGAGTCCCTTTTGTGTGTCTTTCCAGGAATTTACATAAGGAAGCCTTTCTTTCTGGGAAAGTAAGATGTCTTAATTTTAAAGCCTGTGAAGGAATTGGGACCTCCAACAATTCCTTCAAGATGAAAACCAACTAATGTTGTCTTTTAATCTGAAATACAAGTTAGTTTGTCAGGTTTTTGGGTCTGGGGTTTTCAGTTTTGATGTTTTTCCCCGTGCCCATAATTATGGAATACTTCAGTGCAGTTATCCAATATTTCTTTCTGATCTTAACCCAAATATATTTAGCAAAGTTTAACAAGTTTCATTTCAGAAACTTTGAAATGTCATGATTAAAATATGGCAATCAAAAATGTTAAAATAGACATTTTCTAAATGCTTCACCCTTTAGTTTAATTTCTAAAATCTAGTTAGGCTTGACACTCTTCAAAATATTTATGGGAAAATATTTGACTTAAAAGGGAAGATACACGATTGTGCCAACATCAATCTTCTGAATTCATGAGTTTCAGTCAAAGACAATATTGGGCACTGAGCCTTTCAAAGCCTTAGTGAGATAATGATAAATTATGCTCATTTTTTATAGAGAGAAAGTACAGTTAGGCGTTTGCTCACAAAAAGAACAGAGCTTCCTGAGACAGTTCTGAGCCAGGAGGCAAAACAAAGGCAACCTTCAAGCTGAGTGTGGGCTACGGTCCCTTATGAGGCAGTAGGAGTCTTCCAGGACTGAGCTGAAGCCTGTGAGGTTATTCTTTGCTGTTTCAGTTGATTTAAATGCATTTCTGTAATGTTTTAGCTGCTTAATTTGCTATTGTAGTGGGGCAGAAAGCAACTGAAATCAAAGCACTGTAAGGATTATTGCTTTCATTCTCTCTTAAATTGTGACACTTTAAAACAGAGTTCCTCAACAGGAGTATGGCCTTCACTCAGATTAAATGTAACTGTCCAGTTTAATACATAAATCACCTTTTCTGCATCCCAAGTTATAGAATATAGAATCACAGAATCATAGAATCATAGAATCATAGAGTCATAGAGTCATAGTATCATAGAATGGATTGGGTCGGAAGAGAGCTTAAAGACCATTTAATTCCAGCCCCCTGCAATGGGCAGGGACATCATCTACTAGACCAGGTTTCTCAAAGCCCCACCTGAAAGCCTGGCTTTGAACTCTCCCAGGGATGGGGCAGTCACAGCTTCTGGGCATCATGTTCCTATGCCTCTCCACTCTCAGAGGAAAGAATTTCTTCCTAATATCTAATCAAAACCTCCCCTCTCTAAGACTGAAGCCATTGCCCCTTGTCCTGTCACTTCACGCTCATGTAAAGACTTCCTCTCCATCTTTCTTGTAGGCTCCTTTCAGATACTGAAAGGCTACTATTAGGTCACCCCTAAGCCTTCTGTTTTCCAGGCTGAACAATCCCAATTCTCTCAGCCTTTCATTGTAGGAGAGGTGCTCCATCCCTCTAATCAGCTTAGTGCGCCGAGTTGGTTACAGGTCCTTGAGCTGAAATAACTTTTGGTTGCACAGTCCTAGAATGGTAAAAGGGGTGTAAAGTGCTGCTCTCATGACTTAGGCTTAAACATCACGATGGCTTTGACCAGTGTGCATCAACAAACTAGGGAAAAGTATTTCTTAAGATGACCTTCACTTCCATGCAAGAGATGAACATTCCCAGGAAACATCTATCACAGTTGAGATAGACTCCAGAAGCAGAGCTTTATTTGGGAGCTCCGTAGCAGATGAATAGGTCTGGCTGTCAGGAAGATTCCCCTGAAACTTTTCTAATCGATTCACATTGATGCAGTATATGCCTTTCTTGCCTCACTGTGTAGAATTCTTCTTTCTTCACTACACATACTTATTGCCAGTCATGTTCCTCATAATTCATTCCCACCAGGATCATACAAAAAATTGAGCTCCTAATTCCTTCTGAATTTATTTTCCCATCCATTTTTGGTTTTCAATGATTTTTTTCCCCCTAAAGAAATTTCAATGTCTTTGCTTTGGATTATGGACAAAAACTACTATGGTAATAGTTCTGTTTGCACATTTTGGTAGTTTGGGACAGTTTGTGTAGTGCAGTGTAATGTTGTACAGATTCTCTCAGCAAAGAGAGAGGTGTGTCAATTCAGATAACGTACCCTCAGCTATTGACCAGCCTTTCCATTTCTTTAGCTTCTTCAAATGATATTCTTCATGTAGAGGGAGCATTTCAAGCTTTTGATTTTTTTTAAATTTACAATAAAAAGTTTTATAAAACTTAATGATTTTTGGGCAAGCATAAAATTCTGAAGTTTTTTGGCTATACAAGTGAAGTTTTTCATTATTTTTGAGACAGGGATTAACATACATGAGAGCAAAAGAACATCCTCCAATCAGTTCTAAGCCCCACTTTCATCTGTTTCTAATCTTTGTGAATTATCTTTCCATTACCTCTGATATACTCAAGAAGGATTTAGAGTTCTGTGATTATATCCCTACTTATGTGATTTCCTTGATCATTAATGACAGCATCACTGTCTTACAAAATTTTTCATCAAACCAAATGAAGAAGCACTTAAACTTCGGGGGTTAGGGGGACATCTTCAAAACCTGGATATTCAGATTCTATCACCTTGGAGTCTCATAACATGTTGGATGTAAGAGTTTCTTTTTATAACAACAGCAGTGTTCCATACATTGGAGGACATGTGGATTGGATAAACTCTCAGGTTCTCATTTTTCTCTTACTTCCCTCTTCAACTGGTCACTATAGTAACTCTTGTTCCTCTCTGTAGGCAGATCTCAAGTTAATCTTCTATCTGCAAAGGATCCCACAATGAAGAGAGACAATTTGTGTTGTTGACAACTCAATGGAAGTAAAATAATCCTGTGTGTCCTTATGTACCAATCTGTAGAAAACATATTTAATGTTTCCTTTTTCCCCAGAGAAAGCTGGTTTCTCAGATCTCCAATTTCCCCAGGTAAAGTCTGTTTTGCTCATAATAGTAATGGGTGAGTGACCTTCCTCGTCTCAGCTCACAAGCCTTTTGTTATATTGGAGGGGGAGTGATAGAGAGGGTTGGTGGGCACCTGTCATTCAGCCAACGTGAATCCACCACACACACCAGCAGAAAAAGTAGAGCAGAAGTTTAATAGGCAGTAGTTTTCATCTGGTTTCACCCAGATATGTGTAGTTTTCACTTTCTTTCCTAGATAGAAGTTATGATGAGAAATGTAGACCTAGATACAACCTGCCAAGCAATTTGCATTGATTTAAGACCCAAACCCATCTTGTGTTATTCATATGGATAAAGAACTAGACTCTTCTCTCCAGGGCAGGCCAAAAAGAAAGCTTATCTGCTCGTATGCCAAACTGAGAGCTTGATTTAAACAGGTTGTCAAGTTTGAATCCTAAGGATTGGATCTGCTCTCTAAGAAGCTTTGAAACCTCAGTATTAGTTAATGTATGTTGAAACTGTGAGATTTTTAGTACTGCTGCTGTGTTGCCTCAGTATAAGCAAAAACTCATTAATTTTATTATACAAGTAAATCCTACTCATGCCAGTGCAGTCCATCAAAGACCCTGACGTCTATAGAGCAATAAGGGAAAGCGGAACAAGCCATACATTTTTGATATCATTTATAAAGGAGCTTGGAAACAAAATGGAAGCTAATCTTAGAGCTTCAGGAGCTGTGACTTGCCCAGGTCAGGGCTTGGGTAACACCCAGGTAAATGTTGTTGAACCTGGAAGAATCTGTGACTCGAAAGATATTTTTGTCAAACCTAGCAGTGTGTCAGTGGACTATTCCATGTATTCCCTGCTCATTCCAGTCCAGGGTGGTTTGACACCTACATCACACATAAACATTATTTAAACACAGTGAAGAGGTGCTGAGTATCAAGGATCTCAGGAACAGGTTTTCTTGAACTTTAGATTTTAATGTGGGGCTTTTTTCTACAAATTTTTCCTTCTACAATTTTCATACTAAAATATAATTTTAATTCTAAACAGAAGTTTATGTTTTCATATACCTCCTTAAAACCCCCAAAGCCACAGATTCCTCTACCAAGTAATATATCCATTATTGCTCCTGCCTGCCAGCGTTACGAGCCTACCATATATGAACACAGTCTGCTTCTAAATCATAGCCAAGTTCTGCACAGCCTTCCAGATCTTTAATTAGCATAATGAGCAATGGATAGCATTTAATAAAAGCTTGTCTCTCCTTGCTGTAGCTCTGGTATTATTGAACTGTGCAATCTATGGGAGGGCACGGTTAACTCAATGTTGAAAATCTTGAGTCACATTCTCACATGATTTGCATATAATCTGGGAAAGCCACATCACCATCACCACCTTAGGCTCCTTTTTTCCTATTTGTAGAATAGAAGTTAATCACAATGATGTTAAACTCTTCATAAAAAGTGCTTGGGACAAGATTCATCTCAACATTATGTACTTAGAACATATTTGTCCTCATTGAACCTCACAGAACAGTCAGGAAAGCACCCTGGTCACTGCAGTCAGTGAAGTTTAGAATGATTCACCAGAAAAAAAATAAGGTTTCCACCTTAGAATGAGAAGAGTCCCCCACTAAACTCCTTTAGCTTCATCAATCAGCTCTGCTCACCCTGTAAAATCTAAGGTTACATTTACACATGAAGACATTTATGTGGTGTATCCCGACATTCAATTAAAGATCACTCTATAAGTGACTATATTAGTTTGAGTGAGTGACAGCTGATGAGTTTGGAGCACAGACTATCCCTGGTGTGTCTGGACAATTAGTAGCACACTGGAGGTGTAAGTAGAGCTCTCGGACTCCTGTAATATTTGCTGCTTTGCTTTATGGAGAATTGTTGTATTAACTTTTTATAAAGTTTTTTCTAATCACAGCTTGAAATTAGTGTATTTTTGGATCTTTGGATCCAAAAGCATAGAAAAAAAATTTTGGAAGGGATTTCAGGAGCTCATCGGATCTAATACCCTATGCAGACTGGTGCGAACTCCAAAATTACATTAGTTTTCCCTGGACCTTCTCCAGTCAAGTTTTTAATATCACCAAGGAGAGATATGCCACAACTAGTGACTCTCAGGATAATTATTATATCAATGTTTGACCCTGTTAATTTTGACTTTTTTTTTCCTGATTGCACTCAGAATTTCTCTTGGTGCAATCTGTGACCACTGTCTCATCTTTCACTGAGTACCTCTGAGAAAGAGTCTGGCTCCATCTTCCCTACATCTAATCATTGTGCACTTGGTCTTTCCACATCAATTGCATCCAGTCACACTGTAAGATAGGCTTTAATTTCATTTATATAATAGGCATGTTCTTTGTTAATACTGTTCATATTTTCAAGGCAATAAAACAATATGGTGATTGAAAAAAACCAGAAACTTTTCACTGAAAAATGTATCTGAATATTTATCAGTGAGTTGCAGATTGCTATTGAAGAGGCTTCTTCCATCAAGACATTTTATAAAGACTGTCTGTGGCAGCTTCTACAGGAGGAGTTGCTGATGATAATCATCATCTATGCATTTTCAGCATGGATACTTCAGAAATTACCAAGCACTCCTTAATAATTTTGTTCTTTCTGATATTTATGAAAATTAGTAAACTGTGAAATTAAGAAAGGACTGGTAAAAAGGGTCGCAGTGTATTTTCCTGTGATCTGCAGAGCTAGTCTCCGATGAATCAAACAACAAAGAAAAAGAACTCATGTAATTCCTTTTCATTATGATTCCTTAGCTGTTGTAAATGAAAGAAGCAATCTAAATCACCAATTCAAGCTGCCCTGAAAACATCTTCATCACAAAATAGAAGACAGATAAAATAATAAGGCAGAAAGCATGCTTTCTCCACTATATGTGGATGTGTTGTGATGTTGAAATTTCCAAGACAGTCCCACTCTTTACCCAGTCTCTTGGTTGTTGCGGCACTTGGATTAGTAAATAAAACAAACCGCAACCTTCTTCTATGGCAAACCTTTCCCACAAAAAGGAGGTGGCTATAACCAGTCTGTCTTCTGGGAATGGTCCCTTGCACATCCTGTTTTTCACATTGTTCCAGGCATTTCTGGTTGACCCTGAGGAAATACAGCCTAGAGAGCATGCTAACAGCTAAACAGGATGAATAACCATGGCCCAGTTCTTGAACCTGAGACCTGGTCCTGTTTATTTTCTGTTGTACACATTTCTTTGAGTATTCAGAGAGCTGTCCTTGTCTTCTGGCATGTCAGGAGACATTCTTTTCATTTCCAAGGCTTTCAGTACTGTTCATTCTAATAGACAATCACAGTGCAATGAGTAATTTTCTTTCTGTGGCTTTCTTTGTCATCACATAAATTGCAAAGCTGTGGTTTAATACACATTCCCCCATTTCGCTGAGGCAGCAGACAGGAGGATTTAGAACATGTCAGACCTTCATCACAGCATCACCTGTCAGATGAGTCTTTCTGCCAAGACACACAAGTAACTTTAAACCTAAAACCAAAATAAAACAGTATTTTCTTCCTAGAAAAAGTGCCATGTGTTGCCTTATTTGGGTGAACTTAAACTGAAGTTTTTACTAATCCACTTCCATGCATATTCTGAACTCTTCAAACAAATCTGTTTCAGCACTGGTAAAATGGCAGAAGTGGATGACAAGCAGGTTCTCAGCTACACTGAAATGTGCATTCAGATACTGAAGCTTAAAATGTGTGCACTGCCAGTAATTCTGCACAATTGTATGATCACATAAAAAATGTGGAGTCATTGGAAACATATGTGTGATGGGTGGGAGAAAGAGGTATAGTTTTCAGCTGATGGAATTTATTATGTAGATCTTTGCTCTCCTGAAAAAAATTGGCAACTTCCTCTTGATTTCTACTTCACTACTTGAAAGAGTTGTTTTCCTCTGAGCTTTACATGTTTCATATAAGTACTTCTAGAATTAATTCAATGTGTTAGGAGTTTTAAACTTGGAAAAAGCTAAAATGAAGATAATTGCTCTGAGAATTTAAGGTTTTGGCTTGGATTTATTTTCAGATTGCAAAGAAGTCTCCAGAGATATTTAGTGCTAACACTGACCTGTATGTGACTGCAGTTTATTTAAAATAGCGCTCTAACCGCAACATTTCTATACAGTCACAGCATTGTTTTAAATTCCAAGTGCTTTGCAGTATCTTGATTATCAATTCTAATAGTTTTTCTAGAAATTCAAGCTAGCCTGACTGGTCTTTAATTCTCTGGCTCAATTGTTTTCAGCCATTTCAGAAACTTTCTGCCTGAACTAGGTCACTGTGTTCAAATTCACTGACACTGAGGCATGATCATATCTGTGCTGGCTGCTCTTCTGGGAGGTGGGATGTGGAATTGCAAATGGCACTGAGGTACCTGCAAGAAGAGAAAACAAGCCTGGAAGACACTGGATTATGAGTGAGCTCCCATCTCTACAAACAGTCCTGGTTACTCAAGGAGTTGCCTGGAGTAGAAATCTGCACTGGGACTTGCTGCTGACATCTTCCTGTGAAGAAAAATTACCTGAAGAAACTACCCCAGGATCATATTTCTTTGAGTTAACTTAGGTAAATAAAGGTAACGTGTGATAAAACATTAAAGTCAATGTCCAGATGTCAGTACATCTGCTTTGAGGTCCTGCTTTGAGGATGGGCTGGCTCAGCTGCAGAAGAGTGAACCAGTTATCAAAACGGGATTTGTAATTTACGGGCAAGTGAGTAAGAAGGAAGGCAGAAATGCCCAAATCCTTCACTAAGGACAAGGGAACTCTTTCAATCCACAAAAGCTCAAAGATGATCCCTATTGACTTTAAAACTGCCAATGCCAGAGCCAGTTGTCTAGATCTGTAACAGGGATTTTGTGAGATCCTGTTCATCTGGAAAAGCTTCTGCTGTGTAGGAAGCATTAAGGCTGCATTTACCTCCATGTAACCTGTATGCTCTCTTTGCTGATGCTATTTATATAATAATCATCTTGTCACAGTCTTCAGGACAGAGGCAGAGGTCTTCCATCACACAGTGGTAATCCTCAAATAGGAATGATCAAGATACAAGAAAACTTCAGTGATGTCATGTGGTCAGTCTTCTATAAACCTAAATATATTTATTTCTTGCCTATGAAACTTTTGAATGAAAGAAATCATACTGGAGCACACAAAATCTTTATTCTAGGCTAATTTCCTGCTTCCTTATTGTTCAGTTTCTATACTAATGAAATGGAGGGTGGATGCTCTTTTGTATGTGAGCTGGTGCCCAAAACAAAGGCATATTTTAAAGCATTCCAGTGTCCAAAGGCAAAGGAGTTCCTTCAGATTGCCAACCTGTATTTACATGTTTTTACATCTGTTATGGACTGAAAGGAAAACTGGGATCAAAAGCAGTCCCAAAGCTCTACTATTATTGTTCAGATTTTGTTAAACAAAGTATTTAATACAGCCCTCTTTTCAGAGGAACACCTAATTAGGAGCACAAGATTCACTACTTCATTTTACACAGGTGATCAAAGCTAATTAGGGATCTTGCCCAAAATCTGGATAGGTAGAATGGAACACAGCTCTCCATCACTGTGTACAAGGCCATCCATCCTTCCCCAGGCTTCCGTGGCTTTTGCTGCTCTCTGGCACACACAGCAGTGCTGCTGATTCAGAGGGGGCACCGCAGGCGGGCACAGGCAGCAGGGCCGGGCAGCAATCCCCAAAAATGAACACGATGTGCCCAGCTGGGATGGAGGCAAAGAGAAAGCTGGGGAAGATTTAAGGCCTCTTGGTGTCTTCACCCCTGTATGAATTTAGCACCTACTTCACGCTGGATCCAGCATCTCGACAGAGCCCATGTCCCAGGTCTCTGTGACCTCCTGCAAAGGAATAAGTTGTAGATCATACCCATATAACTTGGCCTGAGGCATGGGAGCCAAGTCAATTATAACTTAGCAGCTCGACTAAGGTTCAGAAGCATAAAAATCTTTGCATTTGCTTTTCTCTGCACAATTCCTCATCTTTGAAACTGGGATAATGCTGACCTTCCTCACACAGGGGTTAAGAGAAACCCATTAATGTTTGTGACAAGAAATGAAAGCTAGAAGGTTAAGTGGTTGCTGTCCATGCCAGTAATTCATCACACTAGGCATAAAATCAGAGTTCACAGTGACCTTTCCTTTCCTAAAATATTCTTTTGGGCCAGACTCTGGTATCTCCTCTAAATCCAGAATATACACATCCATAACAGCAGATCTGTTGTAGGTTTGCTGTGGTAAGAGATAGTCAGAACATTTCGCTCTCATTTTAATATTAACAGCTCTTGCTATTAATCAGATATCAAAGTTCATGCAAATCCTTCCAGGCAGATAAATATTTTTTATTACTAGAATAAAACTGATGATAAATTAATTGTTCCTCATTTCCATAAACATATCCAACAGTAGAATGTCTTTCCTAGGTAATGCAATTACATATTAATTATTTTCTTGTCTTCCTGAAAATGAATGTGAGAGAGAGAGAGAAACAGAGAAATTTATGTATACACTAGAATGTAGAAAAACTTCCCTTGCATGGGTGTAAGCTTTTATGTAGGGCTTCACTAATGATTTCTGCATCAGCTACAAATTTTCAGGTTCATCAGAGTAATTATGATTCCCAGCTCCAGCTCGTGTCATAAACGAACCCTCATTTTTATGTATGCTTTTGCTGAGAAAATTACGGCTAGTCTTAAAGCCATTGGGTTCCCGAGTTACTTGGAAACACTTGGTACATACATTTGTATGCATGCACAGCTTTGCCAAATACTGTCTTTTACTTTTTTTCAGGGACCGGGGCAGGGGAAGATCATTGAAACTTCTGCAAAAAGGCTGTGATACCCGACTGTGTTCTTTAGTCACTGTCAGCATTCTTCCTTCCCTTTTAGAAGGAAGGAAGCAATTGCCTGTAGCCATGAAAGTCATTGAACAGGCTGAGTCTTCTGGCCCTTCTGAAAAATATCCAGAGACAGCCAAAAGTTCAAGACAACAATAAAGGCAGGGTGTAGAATGTTAACAGAGACAGGACTGGGAGCAAAGCAGACAGTGACATTTCCTCTCTCTTTCTTTTGCTACAAGCAGCCATAGGGAACTGAGATGGCAGTGAAGTGCCATCTTCCACGGTCTCTCTCCCTGCAGCCAGACTTAACATAAAGGTGTGGTTTGATGCAGCTTTATTCAGGAAAGGTGACAAACCACTGAAAATTATAGAAGATCAGAGGTTCTGAATAGAGAAAAATTCCCAGTTGTGCTTGTGGCTCCACAGGCCTCTGATATGCAGGGATGTGCTCTGTCCCTGGCAGCCTTACAAGGGTTGCAGGGTACCTGCATATGAGGAAACCCTACAAGGGTTTCCAGCCTGGAAGCTCTGGAAATGCACATGCACTGGTGGAAGGATGTTCATACACACCAAAGTGGGTACCAGTGTGGGATCATTCCTGTTTCTGCATGTGGATATATGACTGACAATGCCAAAAAATGTATTGAAACCTATAATATGTCCCAGAAACTTCTCACTGATAGTCATAAAAATCTTTCCTGGGCAGTAGAATCCATCAGAAATCTCTGTATGCTCTCTCTTAGTTGAAAATAGGAAAACAAAATGTTAATTGAATTGAAAAGTGACTACACTGGGTTAACAGTATCAATAGTTACCTGCTGCCAATAGAGCTTCTAACTATGGAGAACACCTATAACCACCAGAAAGTCTCTTTTCTTCCTGTCTTTGTTTGAAACTTGAGGCTCTGTCTCCACTATTAAATTCAGCAGTGGCAGGGAGCACTTGTAGGTAAAGAAAGTCATTGTCTCCACTGCCAGACTGCCAGAATGGACACCAGGGTGGCTGCAGTCAGGGTTGGAGACACAGACCAGCATTTAGATCAGGCCCATTCCCAACAGGAACCTCGGATGTCACTACCCTGATATGAATGTTAATAGAGTACAATAATACAAACCTAATTCTATCCCATACACACCAGTTCAATGCCAGCAAGAGATTCCCAGAGCCCGGAGAGGGTCACAGATCAGCTGAAGAGCACCTGGAGGGCAGCACAAAGGAATTCTGGCTACTCCAAGTAATTTGTCTTCATTGAGAGCCCATCTTGAATGCCTCTGTCACACATACACTCACCATGGGGAATAAACAAGAGGAGTTAGAGGTGTGCACCTGCCTGCAGGGCTGGGATTTATGGGCATCACAGAGATGTGGTGGGATGGCTCCTATGACTGGAGGGTTGGAGTGGAAGGAGCCAAGCTCTTTGGAAAGGACAGGCAGGGACACAAGGAGGGGTGACACCCTCTACATCAATGACCAGCTGGAGTGCACAGAGCTCCACCTGGGGTTGGATGAGGAGCTGACTGAGAACTCTTGGATCAGGATCAAAGGGAGGGCAGGGACAGGTGACGCTATAATGTAGACCTGATGCAGGTCGCCCAGCCAGGAAGACTGAAGGTATGAGGCCCTGTAGAAACAGATGGGAGTGACCTCGCATTTCCAAGCCCTCATCCTCCTGGGGGACTTCAAGCACACCAATATCTGTTGGAGGGACAACACAGCAGGGCATAAGCAATCCAGGATGTTCCTGGAAAGTGTGGATGGCAACTTCCTTCTCCAAGTGATAGAGGAGCTATGAGGAGAGATGCTGTACTGGACCTTGTTCTCACTAAAAAGGAGGGGTTGATGGGGAATGTGAACCTCCAGGGCAGCCTTGGCTGCAGTGATCCTGAAATGGTGGAGTTCAGGATACTTAGGGCAACAGGGAAGGTGCACAACAAATTCACAGCCCTGGACCTCAGGGAAGAAGACTTTGGCCTCTACAGGGATCTGCTTGGTAGGGTGCCATAGGATAAAGCCCTGGAGGGAAGAGGGGCCCAAGAAAGGTGGTTAATATTCAAGGATTGCCTCCTCCAATACCTAAAGGGGCCTACAAGAAGGCTGGAGACCAACTTTTTGTCAGGTTCACCTGCACCACTAGTCTGGTGCTCTAATTAAGGAGATGGGACTATTGCAGTTACACATGATTTATTACTTAAAATAACAAACAAGTCATCAGTCTCAGAGACCGTGGAGCTGGTAACAATTCGCCATAACAGGAGACAGTCGCGAGTTTCAGGGTTACATGACAATTTATAACTTTTTGGTCCAATAAGCAATTAACACGAAACTTCGTTTGAACTTTATAACCTATCACCTTTGGTACTTATTACTGCATTGTGTCTGTTCTTTGACCAATGACTTGTTAAATCACATACACCCATATACTCTATTATAACATCCAAATTCTTAAATTAAACTATAAAATCACATTACTGTACTTAAAAACCCTTCACCATACCACCCAATACACATTCTTACTTATAACTATAGGAACATAGGTTTATAATTCTTCTGCTTCAGGTCTGTATACCTTTCATTATGACATCAATCTAAGTTCTTTCCAGGGTTGTAAATTAAACTTATAAGCACCTGTTGAGGTTTTTACTCCTCTGTTTCCCACAACTTTTCACAAGGGCATGTAGAGATAGGAGAGGATGAATTTAAACTGAAAGAGACTAACTTTAACTGTCTCTTAACTAAATTTAAACTGTCTAGGTTTAGGTTGGACATTAGGAAGAAATTCTTTCCTGTGAGAGTAGTGAGACAGTAGAACAAGTTGCTCAGAGAAACTGTGGATATCCCATCCCTGAAGATGTTCCAGGCCAGGTTGGATGGGGCTTTGAGCAACCTGGTCTAGTGGAAGGTGTCCCTGTCCATGGCATGGAGGTTGAGATGAGATGATCTTTAAGATCCTTTCCAACACAAACCATTCTATGATTCTCTTAATGTAGGTTTTTCCATGATCCAATGCTAGAGAACAATCCAGATCCATTTAACTTCTTAGAATACATGTAGTTTAAACTTTTGGGGGATGAAGTGATAATTACAAAAGAGATCAAGAATTTGTTTTACATAATATGTCAGCAGAGTATGTTGTGCATGATCTTATAATGTGCACTTCAGTACTGGCAATTATATATCTCATTGTAGAAATCTCACTTTTGTAATTAACATTGCTTCATTTTCTACTGGGAAATATAATCCGTGAGTGGAGTGGAAAAACCTTAATGAATCAATGTCAGTAGTCAAAGGCTTGAAAAGCCTGTGGCAGAAATTAGAGTTGTATAAATGATACAAGCAGGTAATCCTATCACAACCTAACAAGACTGTTTATCTTCAAGGCTGAGGTAACTCATACTCAGTCTTTCAATATAAGCCTGTCTTGGGGTGACTGTGCTGTTGTATCCCCTACCATTGCTCTATGCCCAGACATGATTCCTGAGCCTTTCTATGCCTTTAAACATTTGTTTAAAACCCCTTTTCACATACTGGTTTGATGAAACTAATTCTACCTGCTCAGTAATTAATTTCCTAATGTAAAACTAGCAACCTGCATGAAAAAAATCCCAAATCTTCAAAGAGGGTTAAGTTAAAAGTTTTATTCTCTTGATCTGTATGCTAAAGCATGATACATATGGTTCATATTCTGCTAAGAAGTGGGAGATTTTTAAGATAATCCTGCTCTTTATAGTTGTCTGTCCATCATGGGTGAGCAGTGATTCTGTTCTCTCTCACTTCTTGTGTTCAGCTCCTTAAATATTAAGGAGTCATAGCAACAGTTTATCAGTGGCAAAATATGTAGGTGCTCAGAGAAGCTATCTGAAGGCAGTCTGAAGTCTGAGAGTGTGCAAGATGTCCCTTTGTAACTACTGACAATGAACTTTCTTGTGAAATGTGAGATTGCTTAGCTATGTCTGGGGGGTGACACAGGAAAGCATCTCACATGTGACAACAAAGTGGTGAATCCATGGAGGATGGATGCACAAGAGAAGAACTTAAAATCTGTGTAAGTCACCTCACTGATTCATTGTTTATTTCAAAGCTGGTGCAAGATAAGCTGTCTTCCACTGAGCTCACACACTGCTGAAGAAAATGAGACAAGTTGCAAAACTTAATGGAAGAAGTGTTCTGGCAGGTAGCATCTTGATTGCAAGGCACCCCCACATCACTGAGGATCTTGGCACCTGAAGGTTTGCCTTGGGGTAGTGAAAAACACGCCAGCTTGAGCACAAAACAGGAGCTTAAGGGTTTACTGAAGATTCAGATATCACCAGTTTGTGTTTTACCCATTAAAAAGAAAACCTCAGTCATTTTATACATCTGTTAAAGGAATTCTGGTTCATTCCTCACTTGCTGAGTTACTTTTTTCCCCTCTTCTTAATGTCACTCCTGATTTGCTGTGATGTGGGCTGGCTTTTGAAATGCTCTTATAAGGACTTGAAAAACCTGATCATCTACCAAGTCAAAGGCAAACCCTTCAATTACTTTAGTGAATCTGATCCTCAGTTGTCATCTCGAGGTGAAAGTCCCTCTCCACCACAAGCCTGAGAAAGAGTGAGAATGAAAGCATGAATGAATTTCTCTCTTTCTGTCATGAAAGTCACATCTGAATGTTCAGCACTGCATTTTTATCTGATATTTATTTAGCATTTTTGAAGTCCAGCCCTGGAGGATTACTTATTATAAAAACACCATTCCATGTGTGAAGTTTGGAAGTGATTAGAAATCTCCTTAATTTCCAGTCTTTTCTCTTAAGAAACAACTTCCTTGCCTTCTGAAACATGAGGGAGGAAATGGTTTAACATTTTTAATACCAAATTTGGAAATTTGAAGGAAAAGGCGATTTTTCTGAAAATGTTGGGCTCAGTGCTTTTTACCTCTGTCAAATCTTCCTTTAAAGTGACTGCACTCAACTTTGCTGTAAAACTGTGTGTCTCACAGGCAAAACATGATTCATCTCACTGTGAGTTAATCTTGCATCCCTGAAGAACCGGCGGTGCTTCTTTTGGGTTGGGGTTTCCTTTGGTCCAGAAGGGAGAGGTTAAGGTGTATTAGCACAGGTCATAAAGGCACTTTCTTCCCGGAGTATGTACTAATGAGGCAGCTGCTCCAGCTTGATTAGAATTACAGTCATTACCTCACTCCTTTGCCTTTGCAGAAGTGTTATTTTTAATTGGAAGCGGCACTTGCAAATCCCCTCATCCAGTTCATTATGAAAGAGCATTGCTGGGAGTAGATGGCAGCATGATGCATGAGCAGGGCATTGTGTGTGCTCTCGCCTCGTGCCAGCTCCGTGCGTTCCCTCCCGGTGGAGCAGACAGTTTACTGAGCACCCTGGCTGCTCTGTGAAAGGATAAAGTGTGTAAGTGATGAGCACAAGGACCCTTATGTGTCACATCGGCACTGACCCTTTCAGGAAAACTGATTACTGCTCTTGAAATGCTCTTGAGGATGGTACCTGCCTCTGGCTGCTGATTCCGTGTTGAAGAGGAAGGGAAACTAATGGGATGGATTAGATGGGAGGTGATGAATAACTACTGAAATGGGACCCAGTCTGCACTCCTCCCACTGCAGTTAACAGAAACTGATTGTGTTTGTGCTCTCACAAAGGGAGTTTTGTCCTGTCTGAGATTCCCAGTCCTACATATGTCAGTTTTGTGGGGAAGACACACAGTGCTTTCTGTTGTGGGAGGAGTGCACCAGGCTGTCTCTGGGGTGCACATTCTGTGGGTAAGCAGGCAGGACAGCCAGGTGAAATCAATGCAGACAGTGTCCTGAAGAGAGGAACCTTGCTTTTGCAACTCTTGAAAGAAATGCTTTGAACTCTGAAGAAATCCTTTGGTGACAGTCAGTGCTCCAGCACCTGGCAATTCAGTTTCACATTTTGCAGTCATGCATTCATGAGATGTATTTTCTAGGTCTGCCTCATATTACCCAGCACTGTCAGACTTTCTAGGCCATCAATTAAATATGCAGAGTTATTGTTCATTTTGCTGATTTCAAATTTGAATTTTCAAGCCCTGAAAAGGAAATACGTCAGCCTCAAAGGCCTCTCCAGAAAAGGCCATACTGCAAGGCACTGAATCTCAGTCATACTGAATCCCGATTAATTTGCTTTCTTTATATCTCCAGCAAATCTTCTGAAAAGCTAGAGTATCTCATCACTTACCTCCTGCTCTACCTGAGGGATCTACTTCAGATGTTAGTACACCTAAATATTTAAATATATGTGTAGAAAGTAAGCTTACAACTTAATATCCTGGTTTTTGTAACCAATTTCTAACACTCTTCTTTACTGTAACTTTGAAAATTGCTTGCCTTGTTCCATATTAATTTTCTTACCTTTTTTAATTATTATTTTATTTTTCTCTATTTTTTTATTGATCCCTTTTTTTTTTTCCCCATACCCTTTGGAAAGCTGCTTAATCTTCCATTAAGGTAGGATCCAGAACCCACTAAGTCAGTGGAAAGTTCAGCAAAAATTGAATTAAAACCTTCAAATCTTCTTGAACGCTCATCTATCTAGAGACACCCCTAACAAAGAGATAAAAATTATACCTTGCATTTTTTTCTGAGACTTTTATAAAACCTGCAGGCAGGTACAATTGTATGTATTGTATTGATGTGATACGCATGTATTTTATCAACTATGATAAAACACGTTCATCAGCATCTCTTCTTGCTGTTCTTTTTTGCATAACTGTGGCACATTCAGAGCATAAATATACTCTTTATTTTAAGATACTAAAAACTGTCTATTATACTGGATGTCAAGAAAAAAATTAAAAATAGATAAAATGGTAATTCCGGAGGACTTCTTTCTCTAAAGCTAGGGCCTGGGATGAATCTTCTCTTTAGAAAATTTGATCTTTTTCTTTGAGTCTGAAGAGACTGTGTCTTTTTCTTTCACAGACTCCTGATTAGACTGGGGTCAATGTCTGTCTGAGATGATAGAATTTTGATGATAGAATTTCTATATATATCTGTTCACACACAAATAGCTACTTGAGAGGAAGGTTTTAAAGTTCATTTTATAGCTAATGGAGGTGTCACCTAGATTTCCACTGTGAGATGGAGGCATCCCATTCCATGACAGATGTCCTACCTGGCTTCCTCCTACCAACTGAAGCAGTCCAATGTACTGTCAATCACACAAATCTGCCTCAGAGATCTTCCAGCATTTGGAATCACTAGGTGCAGGTTAGATGGAATACCCTAGAGATCTGAAACTAGCCCCAGGCCTTTACCTTTAAGAAAAGTACGGCATTGAGTGGAAGAGGAGCTGTATCTGGATCTCAAGTGATAGGACTCAGCTGGCAAACTATTACTTTCTTGTCATATCTTAGGTGACTGGAATGCCTTTTCCATCCCTCTGTTGCTACAGAAAGGCATAGTTCTCATGAGGCTGTACCTAGAGACCTTTTAGTTTGGTATCTAAAATAACCAGATAAGGTCTGAGAGGGTTCCACACTTTCCTAACAATGTACTGGATGGGTACATTCAAACAAAATAATCTGCCTTTTAGGTTTAAATATCTCAATTCAGACCTGAGTCCCATCCCTGTGTGCTCTCTAGCTTTCAGAAAACTAAAAGAGAAGGAAATAGATTCCTGCTGTTGGTATAGATTCCTGTTCTGGAAATACTACAGAAAAGGTATCAAAATGGAAATAATTACCTTTGTGCTGGCTTCAAGGTGACTGAAGATGGAATCTTTACCTGCATGCTGATTTCTGTCAGATCACTCCTAACAGAGGAGCCTACAGCACCACAGAGACCTTTCATGTACCGAAATTAGATGAGATAAACCCAGTCTCACAGGTCTATTAAAAAGTCATGCCTACTTGAGGAGTATCCTAATTACCTCTTGGAAGCATTGTGCGGGCACTGTGCCTAATAAATACACATCAGTGGAGCAGAGCACAAATATTCCTCATAGTGTAGTTTTGCTATATTATTTTAATTACATTTTCAAACACATATATTGGAAAGTGAATGTCTGCCAGTTGATAGTTCAATTGTGCTTCTAAGATTTTTGTGCTGTCCTGGTGGGTACTCCTTACCCAGCACCTTTGCTTGATGGTCTAAAAATATTTAAAACCTTTTTTTCATAACTAATACTCTTGCTTAGGTGTAGTGTAAAAGAGTCATTCTTCACCCAGGAGCTAATCTCTTCCCAATACTGGGCTATTCTGTGATGGTTATGAGGGGAGGATAATCTGTCATCTGTGTAGTACTAGTATGCAAGTCTTTGCTTAGTCTGTGAGTCATTTCTCCATTAGTAGTTGAAAATAAATGTTGGAAGGGGCTTGAGGAATGTAATGACCCCTCTAAGATGCCAGGAACACAGAAAATGCAGAGGCATATCCATTCCTGATAGTTGTAACCCTTTTGATTCATTATTTGCAAATAATTGACACACTTCTCAGGAAAAAAAGGTAGTAATTTGTGGTCAAGAATGAACAAAGAAATCAAAGATCAATATTTACTTGCCCTTACCCATAAATAAATTTTACCCCCCAGTAGCATGTCCTGGCCTGAACATGGACCAGGCTAAATCTGAAAAGTGACTTCAGTCAGTTGCATTTGTAGATGGCCTTTAGCAAACTTCCCCATAAACTTGTCCAGGAAAGGAGAGGGCTTAACTTTGGATTAAATGTCTGTATGAGATTAGTAGAATGAGTCTCTGAAAAGGCATCAGAGAGAGACTGCAGTGTTTCAGAAGGAAGGGAGACAACCTTCTCTGCAGGAATGGCTGGTTATTTGAGTCTAGATACACCCACCAGCAAGGGTGTGCATTGTAATCTCAGTTCTGGAGCCTACATTCCTGTAGAGAACCCAAAATTTTGTAAGTGCCATGAGAACACCCAAAAAACTGCCATAAATAAAAGTGTCAGGAATGATTTTGAATTGCCTGATAGTGGAAGCAGACTATTTAGTCTATACAGTTGGGTTCAGCTATTTAAAGAAGCTTCAAAAACTTGTGCCAAAAGTTTCCTTTTAGCCAAATACAATAGAAATTCTTTGCCATTCTTGCTACTCTGTTCTGCTGCACACTGCTGGTAATGAGGTCCTATATTTCTGAAGGAAATGGCAAATCTATTTGAATATTCTGTACCATATTTGCCAACCTGAATAATGGAATTAAGCTTATTAGTGAATAAAAGCAATAACTCTAGAACCTGTTTTATCCTACATGAAGATAGACCACACCAAAGGGTTGTGCCAGAGCCCACAGCCTGGTAACAAGACCTGTTGATAACTAAAATTAAATCAGTTGTTCATTTTCACGCAGCTTGTACTGGGGTTCCTGGGCAAGCCTCATTCTTACCCATGTGTACAAGAAAGAGATTTCTGAAATGCATTTTTCTTTTCTTCAATTGTGTTTTCTTAAAGCTGATGCAAAATCTTTGGAGAACACTGAAATATCCTGTAAGTCAGGACTTGATCTTCTTCCAGCTGTGGCCCAGACTCAGCTCATTTTAGCAGTATAAAGGTTTAGTCTCTCTCATAGGTTGTTGACCCACAACATGAAGGTGCCAGTTGATACTCATTGACTAGGAAGGTAATTTAGAGAACTAATTTTGACCTGACATCTAATCCTGGTGATTGATACTTGTAGAACCCAGTTAATCTATGGATTTAAAAAATATTGTCTAAGAAGTTTCACAACTCTCTCACCCACCAGCAAAGACAGATTATCTAGGGCTTAGTAAACAAGCACAAATTTCAGTGGAGCAATTCCTTAGTGAATTTTTGCTAGAGGAAAATTTATTATCTTCACAGCTGCCATAGGAATTAATGTACTTTTCACGAAAGAAAAAAATCTATTTCAAAATATCACTAAAGCCAGGCACAGCTGAGCACTTTTTTACTTTGTTCTTGTGAATTACAGCTTCACCTGTTTCTTCACCAAAGAAGACACCTTGCAAAAAAGACAGGTGTTTCTTTTCAGTAAGAATTCTATGCAAAATGCGTAAAACGCTTGTTGACAGACATCTTCAGTCTGGGTGTGGTTGGTAACATCCATTTTGTCTCATTCATACTATGCAAGAATTCATCAAACTTCAATAATTCCTTTGAACCACTTATTTTTTTCGATAAAAATGTAACTTCAAGTGCTAAAATATTTTTTTTATACTACAAAATCTCAACTGGCTAGTAATCCATTCTTATTCCCCTTCATAGTGTACCTCAGGGTTGTCTTTAGTGGGTTAAGCAAAGTTCTTCCCGTGCTCGAGCATCACTCAATGCAATTAACTCCACCATTTAAACAAGAATGGTCATGAAGCTGCAGAGATATTTCCTCAATCTCTTAGTGATAATTAATCTCGGAGGCCTGTATTGCACCTCTGGAACATTTGAGAACAGACTAGTTATAGTTATTTAGCACTGTAGCCAGACAACTGAAACATATATCCTTCCTTCTCTTTGGAACATTTTCCTCTAGTCATTGGTTTAATAGTCTATTATTAATAATTTATGATATTCCCAAGCTCAAACCTAACTCCCCATTGATGCTATATCTCATCATCACTGCATCCAACCCTGTATCTGCAGGGATTTCGGGCTGGGAAATCAGAGAGAACAAGAAAGAGAGAGATTCTATGGATAGATAGATAGATAGATAGATAGATAGATAGATAGATAGATGGAAGTGTCTTTGTTTGTATGTAGAAGTAAATACACATGCATCTACATATACAAGTATTAATTTAAAAACTTTTAAATTTCAAAAAAGCACTGCCTTCTTTAAATGCTTATATAAATAATGTTATCTGTGAGCAATGGTACCGCTTTTTAATGATTCTCTTAATTAATATCAAATGTAACTGAAGGCATGTGAGCACACAAAGGCTGTTATTTCTGCATCTGAACATCTGTTGTTGCACCAGCTGTTGGGTGTCATTAATTTCCAACTTAGAGATTGCAAAACATTGCATTTCTTTTAATGGCTATAATCAAAATTATCAGCAATTGTTGTAGCCGTACCAGCACTCCCAAGAGTCTAAGCACATCATGGTTTACACAGTCATCAAGGTAACAGAGTACTGCAAAAGTTTTGAATGAGAATTAGGTTGATCTCCATATACCTGAAGAGTTTTTTCTGTGTAGGGAGGAAGAACATGGAGGAAAGATGTTTTAAGTCCATCCCCTCTGACCAGGTTATTTAATTCATCGCCCTTTTAGGCTCTGTTATAAATTAGATGTATTTAACAATGCCAAAAATGTTTTCATTAATTTGATTTTCCCAAGTTCAACTTGGCCTCTGAACTGTCAATGAAATCTAAGAAACCTATAAAATATGCACAAAGCTACCTAAAGTGAGGTTCATCTTACATACGCATAATGGTGCTGGCCTTGTAAATCTAAGGCACAACTTTTAAAGCTTACAGAAGTCTGAAACAAAACACCCTGAGTACTCGTATCGCATTTACAGCCATAACTCACAAATTTCAACAAGGCCAAGTACAAAGTTCTGCACCTTGGTTTGGGCAATCCCAAGCACAAGTATAGGCTGGGCAGAGAATTAATTGAGAGCAGCCTGAGGAGAAGAACTTGGGAGTGTTGGTGGGTGAAAAGCTGAACGTGAGGCAGCGTGTGCCCAGGTGGCCAATGGGATCCTGGCTTGAATCAGGCACAGTGTCACCAGCAGGACCAGGGCAGTGCTTCTTCCCCTGTGCTGAGGACTGGTGAGGCCACACCTCAAATGCTGTGTCCAGTTCTGGGCCTCTCACAGCAAGAAAGACATTGAGGGGCTGAAAAGTGTCCAAAGAAGGGCAATGGGGCTGGGGAAGGGTCTGGAGCACGAGTCTGATGAGGAGCAGCTGAGGGAGCTGGGGGTGTTTAGTCTGGAGAAAAGGAGGCTCAGGGGGACTTTATCACTCTCTACAACTCCTGAAAGGAGCCAGATGGAGATCAGTCTCTTCTCCCAGGTAACAAGTGATAGGACAAGGGGAAAAGGCCTCAGGTTGCACTCAGGGAGGTTTAGATTGGATATTAGGAAAAGTCTATTCACCAAACCTGTTTTCAGTCATTGGAAGAGGCTGCCCAGGGAAGTGGTGGAATCGCCATCCCTGGAAGTGTTCAAAAAAATTTAGGAGCATGGTTGAGGTACTTGTTGGACTTGATTATCTTAGAGGTCTTTCCCAACCTTAACAATTCTGTTTCTATGATTCTGGGTGAGCTCCAAGTAATAGGAATATGTTTTGCATTGTTGGGTCTAACATGCAGCCTCAGTGTCAGGCTGTGAAATCACGTAAGTCATCCATCCATTATTTCTCGAATTTCAAAGTGGAAAAAAAGCACAGAGATGAATCATAACTATGCCTCAAGGCAAAAGCAGTCACATGGGATGCAGAGATGACATCAACAGAGTGGTATGCAGCTGTGCATGAGCTGGTCCGGACCACTCAGGACTG
This sequence comes from Gymnorhina tibicen, assembly GCA_013399875.1. Classification (NCBI taxonomy): domain Eukaryota; kingdom Metazoa; phylum Chordata; class Aves; order Passeriformes; family Artamidae; genus Gymnorhina; species Gymnorhina tibicen. The sequence continues at coordinate 108,345 of VXAZ01005369.1, read as the reverse complement.
GGGCTCTGACTCAGGGACTACCCACAGAACCAAAATATGCATAGGTCATCTTCTCTACTTTTGAGTATTCTGTTTTTTCTTTCCATTCTCCTTTTGTTTGCTAATTTTCTCTCCCCCTAACCTCAGTGCAGGCAGAATGACAGCATCTCTCCCTGTCACTGTGTACCATGCAGGTTCCTCACCTGGCTCACTCCTCTGTCTATCCACAGCATTTCTGAGTGAGGAAATTGTAGTATGTCTCTTTCTATTATTTTCAGAGAAACACTACTTTAAAGATTTTTCTATGAGCAATTAGGTTACACTGACAACATGATGAATTTCTGTAGTTTACTTGTTTTCTCAAAAGGAAAAAGAAAATATTTAAGACTCTTGAAAATGGCAAACAATTCAGGTGAAAGAAGGCAACCTAAACCCAGCACTTCAACTATCTGTAGGAAACCCCAAGATACTCTTAAGTCTCCTGAGGTAAGGCACCTTGAACATCAAATAGAAAGAAAATGGGCTAAGGGGTTTATATCCTAATTTAGTCTGGGTTTTTTTGGCAATTCTTCCTCTTCCTCTCTGTAGAGTCTGAAAGATAATCACTTTATCATGGAATCATAGAACATAGAATGGCTTGGGTTGGAAGGGATGTTAAAGATCATTTAGCTCCAAACCCCCTGTCATGAGCAGGGACACCTTCCACTAGACTGAGTTGCTCAAAGCTCCATCAACCTGGCCTTAAACAGTTCTGGGATTTCTGTCACTTGTAAAATCACGACTTTTCTGAACGCTTGTTGCTGCATTTTGCTTTTCTTGCTTGTTCAACTGCACTGGACAAGCTCCTGTGCCTGCGATGTGTCCTGGCTGGGACTTGCTTGCCTTGCTGTAAGTTAGAGTTGAAGGGACTGTGGCTGTGGTGGAGAACGTGCTGGGTTAGGTAATTTTCTTCATAGTGGCTACTATGGGGTTATGTTCTGGATTTGTTTCTAGATTATCAAATAGAGTTGATAATACACTGTTTTAGCTGAGCAGAGCTAGCACAGAGCCAAGGGCATTTCTGCTTCTCACCCAACTCCACCACTGAGGAGGCTGGGGGGGACAAGAAATTGTGAGAAGACACAGACAGGACGGCTGACCCCAGTTGACCCAAGGCACATCTCACACCATATGGCATAATGCTCAGCATATAAGTCCGGGCAATAAGGAAAAGGGGGACATTCGCGATGGTGGTGTTTGTCTTCCCGAGTCACCATTATGTATGAGGGAGCCCTGCTGTTCTGGAGATGGCTGAACACCTGCCTGCCCATGGGAAGAGGTGAATGAATTTCTTGGTTTGTTTGCTTGTGTGCACAGCTTTTGCTTTACCTATTAAACTGCCTTTATATCAACCCACAAGCTTTGTCACTTCTACTTTTCCGATTGTGTCCCCCATCCCACCATGGGGGTAGTGAGTAAGTGGCTATGTGGTGCTGACTTGTCAGCTGGAGTTAAACCATGACACTGAATTCTCGTGCACTTATAGACCACTGGGGGAGAGAAAGCTCTGAAGAAATCCCTTTTTTTTGCCTATCAGGTGCTGTGCTGCCTGCTAGAAAATCAGCACATGTTGAACTAGACTAAGGTTTATCATTGCTAAGCCTCAGTAGTTAAAGAGGACTTTGCTGTTTCTCACAACAGGAATTGAATTAAATGAAAGTGTGCTACTCTTATTTCATGGCAGCTGACTTTGTAGTAATGTAAGTAGTTCAAGAACAAGTGCCTTTTGGGAATATGGTGAAGGTTGGTACACACCGGGTTTTCTAATCTAGGACTCAGTGGAGAAAGTTAATGAAAACCAGGGGCTGCTCATTAGAATTTCTTATCAGTCACCTGGATCACTTGGACCAGAAAGAATGCAGTTCTGAGCTCCTCAGTACAAGAGGGACATGGAGCTCCTGGAGCTAGTCCTGTGTAAGGCTAAGAGGAAATACAGATGGGATCTGCGCCTCTATAGCCAGGTGACATTAGGGTACACTGTGCACCTGTGAACATTAGAGCCTCACACTCCGGTGGGTCTGCTGTGCCAGTCCCTTGAATCCATAGAATGCAGTAAACCCAGTTTTTCCCTTCTTTGACCTGTCTGGAAGCAGGGCCCCTCTAGTCCTGCTCATAGTCTTCATTACTCACTTGTAAATATGAATCAGAAGTTCTTTTATTAAGACTGCAAGTAAGGAAGCCCTTCTACTATGTCTGGGGAACTGCCCACTAGAATCTGGAGCAGCAATTTTCCTGAAAGGACCCCCTTCTGTGATTTTTTTCCTTGCAACTCACATACTCAGCCCTTGCCTCTAGGGTTCAGAAACATTTTCCATCCCACTTCAGGATTTTTCACTAGTTCAGGGATGAAGTTCTAAAGCACTGGATGTGTCCATTGTCCCAGGCACTTGCCCATACTAACCCACACATAACTATCCAGCCAGAACTGAGACAAAAATATGAACGTTTTGTTTTGAACACATCAAGGATATTCAAAATGCTCCAAATCTATTGTAACTGGCCTGGAGGAGAGCAGAGGAAAATGTTCCCTCTTTTTTCCCCCATAGATTGGCGCTCCAAAGAGTAAAGGTAAAGAGTGTAATTATTAACAGTTCCTAAGAGATGGTTCCTGAAGCATGGATATGATGGCAATGTTAAGTACAATTACCAAGTTAGTATCCTGACCAGTAATTTTATCATATAAGCGAGTGTTACACAGTGTGGGAAAATGATAACTTTAATCCAGCCCCCAGAGATGATAAACAGCACAACAGGGAACACATACAACAAGTGAGGTATTAGATAACACAACCCTGAAAACAAGTACAAAACTGCAAACCCTGACAGCAAATAAATCAGCACTGTGACCTGTAACTATTAAACTAATAAAATAAAAGCCTATAACAATTTGTTTTAACATGGTCTGATGAGATCTGTCTACCTCAACCCTTCATGCTCCCCACTGAGTGCTATTACCTCTCCTTTCTCCCTCAATAGAATGAAAGTGTCCACCCCACTAAAACATGTTGCAGGAAACAGCTTTGGGCTCTTTGACTCTCTGTTAACTCATAAGGGCATTTAAAAGCCACATTAAATTAGCTACCTAATTTCTGAAGGGCTAAAATTCTGTGAGATGACTCCCACTCACCATTACTTGTATAAATTCATATAGGAATACTCCAATGAACTCTGATTTCCTCTGTTGTAGGTTAATGATTTAGCCACAAAATTACCTTCATTCTTTTTTTAGTCTCTGACCTTGGCTAACATCTCTGGCTATCAGCACGTTATAAATACTGAGCATTAGCAATACCCTTTTTTTGCATTGAAAAAGGCCTTTCTAAAGGCCTCTAAATCTATAGACCTTTCAAAAGATAGTTGACAGATAATAAAATCTAGGCTAAATGAACCTGCCCATACCCTGCTTTTGGTAACACAGTAAGGCAAACCTAACTCCACAGACTCACAGGATCATAGGATGATTCAGGTTGCAAGGGCTACTCTAGCCCAGCCTGCTGCTCAAAGCAGGTTCATCCGTGGGTCAGACAGGATTGCTCATGGATTTATGCTGTTTGGCCTTAAAAACATCCAAGAACAGAGACTTCATGAGTCCACTCAGAAGTTCTGATCAGTAATAATCACTGTCCCTTTACAGACAAAACAGACAAAGCTGTATCAGAAACAGCACAACTAACTCCACTTGCATAATGACTTCGGTCCCCTAAATCCTCCCAGGTCCAAGAGTTCCACCTTCCCTCCCACTTGTGGGGCAGACTGGGGTGGTCTGGGCTGGGCTGTGGCTGATGCAGAGGTACAGATCGGGTCTGTGTGATCCTGACACATCCAGCTGCTGCCAGGCACTGCCTGTAATGCCTGACACCTTTGCCTCTGTCTCACTGAGCTCTAATTTAAACCTTTCTATTCTACTCAGCTCCCAATTTCTGCTCAACCTTAGGAATATAACATCTTTCAGATGTCTGGAGTGCTCTAAATGTGGTTGAAATTGGCTAGTAGTTTCGAAATTTAAGGAGAAGCCAAGAGACTGATAGATAGACTGCAGGAATACATAAAGGTTTGTTTTCTTAGGAAACAAGTCTGAGAATCCAATTACTGTATGATTTCTGTACAAGACTCAAAAACCTTGGAGCTGAGAAAAATGTGGCAAGGAGAATGTTTCCTCAAACCAAGCAGATATTTAAACTTTTTGGAATTAAAATGGCATTATTTCCATAGGAAATTTGCTACCCAGTGGCGTGGAAGTTACATCAGTTTTTGATGTTACATGAAGACATTAATCCTACTTTAAATGTCTGTAGGCTTTTTAATCCAGCATCCCCAGTGTGATTACAATAATTAAGTTTGCCATGTAACAGTCTAATGAGCAAAGTATCATTTGTGGGAAAGTTAATATATTTTATGCAACTAAGCAATACTGTATTCAAATCAAACAAGTTTCAGGAACACAAATTTTTCGGCTTTTTCTTTCCAGGTTGTTCACCTAGTTTAGCTGTGGCTTTGTGCCTCACAGCTTTCTGAAATAACTGCCTTAGGCTGAGTCATGTCTTAATGCTCCAATGAAAAGGGGGTTATTCCATAGAGAACAGGGATCAGCCAACCTTTCCAGGGCAGTTTTCATGAAATAATACATGGAATTTCAGATTCCTCCCCCCCTACAAATTATTACACAATTAAGGACTTCAGTTAATACCCATGCCCATCCTAATTGTTCAGAATCATTATGCTTAAAGATAGGAATGGCATGTTGAAAGCAATGCAGCATTAAATGGTAAAAATACTGGAAGGAAAAGGATAAAGTATGTACAGCCCTCTGTTCTTCAGGCTTCCCACTGATCTAATGATGCAAAAATCACTGCTTGGGGCAGTATGAAATTACAAGCAGTATATAATAAGGTTGAATTGAAAATGATTGGTTTATTGAAGATATCTGTTTAAAAAGAAGTCACACACTTTCCAGATGAGTTGGGCAGTTGCCTGTACTGCAAAAAGAAAAGAAGAGGGAGGATTTTAAAGAGAACTTAAAAGAGAACTTAGAGAGAAAATGAAAAATTATAAGAATGATGGTCATCAAGTTATCTAAACAATCGGAAATACTCTGACTGTTCTCAAATATTGTGCTTCAATTTTGATTCCTGTGTTTTGCATCTATAAGGAAACAAAAACTATCTTAACTAGCTTGAACTTTCAATAACAGTCCTGAACCTGAAAGTGAGATCAAAAAATTAATGAAGAATAAAGCTTAAAAGAAAACACCTCAATATATATATAATTTTAATAAAAATTAAAAATTAAGAAATAAGCAACAGAAGAAGGATCAAGCTACTGCTACACTCATTAAAGTGTCTTGTCTCTTCCTTACACCTATCCAGTCTACATTTTTCCTTTTTAATTTCCTGATATGAATTCCAACTCACCTGTGCTTATGAACTCATGGCTCTTTGTGAGAACCTATGGTGGCCTGAGGAAAAAGTGAAGGTGTCACAGAGAAGGCAAAAGATTGTGAAGAAGACACAAATGGGATCCTTTCTTTGTGGCCATGCCAGCTAAAGAAGGTCACAGAATATGACATCAGCTCTCAGCAGGAGCTGGGAGAGCACAGACTCACAAAGTCTCTGGGCTGCTCCTGTGTTTGTTCTGCAGTCAGTGAAAATGGACCACCATCCTGGTGACTCCTGATGCTCAATATGCTCCTGGCTCCTCCAGTGATCTAGAACTCCAGGAATGGGCTGTTTGGTCCTGCTCCTGACAGACAAGGGCTTGTAGGTCTATGCCCTGCCTTTGAGCAGTGAATGTTAAGTAAAGGTCAACACAGATGTGTCTAATAGTGGTTTCTCTTGGCTAAAATATCAGGCTCGAAGGAGCCATTTTATGGACAAGGCCTTACTCCACAGAGTGGAGTGACCAATGGACCTGCTCTGTGGCATGGGCTCTTGTGGCAGTACCTCCCCTTGTTAGGATTGGCTGTTTGAGTCTTTTCTCTTTTCTCATGTCATGGTCCAGCCTCTTCTCTCTCTCTCCCTAAGGTGTGCTGTCTCACTCCCCAAGCAATCATCACAGAGTGCAGGGATATAATCTAAACCCTGAGGCTCCAATACACTGCTAAGAGGCACGGTTTGCAAATCCAAACTTGCTCCAGCCCCAGAAGTGCCAGGTCTGAGGCAGCTGCTAGCTCTGTCTTTAATAATGAACCTCTGAGAACATCTGAATTGCAATATCTAAATGCAGCCTAAATACAGCAATTTATCCTGATACACCAACTCACTCATGGCTTGCAGCAGGATTTTGAACTTGGCAAAGGTAGATAAATCACTTTCTCACTTATAAAATATATTTCCTAAATCACAGGCCTTTTTCTCTGAAAGATATGATTAGAAGTGCCAACTCTAGGCAGAGCTGAGGGGAGTAAGCAGGTCATTAGTAGCTGGCAGAAGAGGTGCCTGCCTGTCTCCTTTGTTGTGAATAGTTTCTGACATGGTGTTATATGAAGTCTCATTTTACAGTGTGTCACCTGTGCTGGGTTGATCCTGGCTGGACACCAGGTGCCTAAGAAGCTGCTCTGTCACTGCCCTCCTCAACTGGACAGGGAAGAGAAAAGAGAACAATAGATGGGCTGAGCTAAGGACAGGGAGAGACCACTGAGCACTTACAGTCATGGGCTGCTCACAGGGTCACAACATCCTTTGGGTGTCCCCCCCACTCCAGCATGGGGTCCTGCCAGGGCTGCAGGTGGATGTCCCTTCCCCCATGGACCTCCATCGGCTGCAGGGGCACAGCTGCCTCACCGTGGGCTGCACCGGGGGCTGCAGGGGAATCTCTGCTCTGGTGCCTGGAGCACCAGCTGCCATCACTTCTTCGCTACCAAGTTGTTTCTCTTATGCATTCTCACTCTTCTCTTCAACAGCAGTTGTGCATTTTTCCCCCCTTTCTTAAATGCATTATCCCAGAGGTGTTACCACCATCACTGATGGGCTTGGCCTTGTCCAGCTGTGAGTCTATCCTGGAGCTGGCTGTCACTGGCTCTAATGGACATGGGGGAAGTTTCTGGCAACTTCTCAGAGAAGCCGACCCAGTAGCCCCCCCCCACCACTGGAATCTGGACGTGCAAACCCAATACATGACCAAATGATTTGAATTTTACTGTGAGAAAGAGATTAGTCTATCTCCCATTGGAACTGACTGCTAAGGTTTCTTATTACAAAAAGAAAGAGGTCTCCTCTGAAAGATCCCTTCCTCTGGATGTTTGAATAGATTACAGCTGAATGAATGGAAAGAAAAAGCTGTTCATGCTACAGTGATACAGAAACATATCTGTATCACTGATATGTTTGTAGGCGGGTAGAGGAAAAAATGGCAGTAACAAAAAGAGAAGAGAACTTTTTCGTCACATTTTACTTTTGCAGACTCGTTTCCTTATTCAAATACCCACAAGGTGTGCATATAAAACACTTCTTTTCACTGACACCTTGAGGGATCTATAACCTTTCTTTCACCAGTTTAAATGTCTTGTCACTAAATTGAAAATTTAGTAGAGAAAATGACTCAATCACAGCATGTCTTACAGCATGTTTCCTGCTGCAGTGAACTCCAGACCATAGCATTCCTCTGTGTTACAAGCTTCAGCACAGCTTCTTGGATCTCTTTTGTTTGGGCTTTTTTATTATGTAGTCACAGAGAAGCCACATGTTTCACATATGGTTGCAATCTGAAAGGACATATTTTTAAATGACATAACAAATTCCATGTTACTCAACAATGGTAATTTTTTAAAATGAAATGGATGATTTTATACTTGAAAGGCTGAAAACTCAGCCTGGCATACAAAAGCCAAACCACACTTTGTCATCCTCACACAAAGAGGGTTGGAACAATCTTCTCTCCGTATCCATGGTTTGTACAGGAAGATGTAGTGGGTTCCACATGTAGTGAGAGAAACTGTGGTAGGTCACTGGGAAACACTTCTGAAGAAGAGGAGGAAAGCACTCAGAAAAACTAATGTAAGATGGAATGTCCTTCACTGTAGGGATTCATAAACAGTGTAGTCAAAAATCTGGCAGGGATAATGATGTGGGTCACTATGTAACACATCAGGGAAATTATCTAAATGATCTCTAGCATGGAGTCCCACCTGGCCCCATTGTCTTGAATATGGGTTGTTAATAACGAAGGCTTCTCATCCACAATAAATGTCTGTCCATAACAAAAACCTATAATAAAACCACAACCACATCTGGGGTTACTCTGTGACTTCACTCAGTATCAGCAGTTTCACTCTTGTCTCTTTGGTATTCAGTTTTTGTAACAAGTAGCCACTTCTTTTCTTGAATTGGTAATGTGTTTTATGGTGCCTCTCCACCTCCTTCTATGTCATTTTCTTCCTCACAAATGTTTATTTCCCACTTATGCTCTGATTTTTGTTATACAGCTTGAAACATAAAGCAGCCTCTACTTTGTGTTTCACCTGTTATATACTTGTTTCCTTACACCAAGATGAAACAAAGCCTTTCCATCAGAGTAACATTGTTGTAGGTGAAACCAAAAGAGTGGAAAAATAAAAATTTTATGGGAATGCACCCAGTAACATAACACCTGTCTAGATGTGCACATCAAACTTCATCTGGAACTTCATCCTAGAGGACTGAAAATATATTGTAGGGCACAGGAATGATGCTGGGGGAAAGAGATGTCCTCTTCAACCACTGACTTGCAGAATCCAGCTCAAATGTGTTTCAAGTTAAAAGAGACTCTGCCCTTCAGTTGCATCTTTGCCCTCTAAAGAGTCTACACAACCCTACGTGGTCTGTACTGCCTGCAGCCTCTGGCCCAGAGCCTGTGCTCCCCTCACCATGCTCCTTAAATTTTGTTTTTCCTTCATTTGATAATATTTCCCACAGAGCAGAACACTTCCCACAGGAGTTTCAATTTCATGCACTTTAGTCATAGTCAAAACACAATGTAGGAGAATTTTAGGGTCACCACTGAGGGTTTTGTTCCCAGCTCCCATGGGAAGTCAGTAGGAATAGGAATATTGCTGCAATTCATTCTAGATGTTTGACCTTTGAGAATTTTTTCTTCTCTCTTGGTGCTTGTAACTATTGTAACTCACCAACTACACAGTGAAGTTCAAAGGAAGAACTTTTTCTTGGAACCTGAAGACCATCAGGACAGTGTCTAATTATCATTGCACTGCAGTAGAATTGGCAGGCTATGTTCCAAACTCTTTAAATATCCAGACATAATGTTTGACCTGCAGACTCTCTGTGCAATGGATTTGACAGTCCATGTTAACCTATACAAAAAGAGAGATTTTCAAGTCTCTTAAACTTTCCATTCTTTTCATTTAATTGACTGACCTTGTTCTCGTATTAGGGGATACATTACAAACCTGTCTCCCAGGCGAACCTGCAACTCTTGCTGACAGCCCAGTCACAGGTTGTCAGACTCTGCCATGAATATAAAAATACTGGTGATATGCCTTCACACTGAACCTGGCAATTGCTTTTCTTCAGACTTGCAACAAATCAAACAAGTTATTTTCAGATTAATTTTCTCTTCTACTGAAACATGTGTGAGATATTTTGTCATCATAAGGGATAGTGCAATCAGACACCAAAAATAGGAAGCATTGTATAGAAAGATTTTGTACAGACAGCAAATTCCTGATATCTTTTAAGTCCTGTGCAGAAATTTAACTGACACTCCCCTGTTCAGTGTTGGTCATGAGTCAGAATTTTCCAGTGCACTGGCCCAAAATTTTCTAATAGAAGGAAAATAATTAAACTCTCAAACAATTCATTGCCTACTGCTCTGAAATATGACCCTAATATACAGCAAACAAGAACCTGGCTATAAAAAAGTGTGGATTCCACACTCAAGGGAAAAAAAAAGGAAAAATTAATGTGATATTGTGGTGTCACTTTAGCTTGAGAATATTGGGTGGCATTTCTAAGTTACATTAGCCACTATCAATGATACAGAAATATATGCTCAGATAATTCCTTGGCACCCTCTGTGTTGTGCAAAATATTTGGCTGGTGACAATAAATCTACTCCAAGAAATGATGTCAGAAATAAGTAATGTCTAATAAGAAGAAAGGCATTTTCTGGCAGGGTTTTTTATAACCCTACTGCCAGGAACAGGCACTTTTGGTTCCTCCCTTCTGCCTTACATGGAAGGATTTATATTATTTATTTTCTTAAACTAAAAGTTCAAGACCATTAAGGAACTGCAGTTCATCTTTAAGATGAATTGCAAACCAGTTGTGCAGTATTTCACATTAATGATCCATTGCCTACTGAACAGCATGCAGGGAAGCAGGATACCAGTTCTCTCTTTGCTAAACACAGCAAAATAGTGCAATCTAGAAACCAATTAGCATTGATAGAAAAGTGCAATGATTCCAGTTGTCTAAACTAAAAGTTATGAATAACTTAGTCAAGCAATTTAAACCTTTCCAAACTGCAACTGAGTTCTATACAAATCACAACTTGAAGGCTTACCAGTCAAAGTTACAGGTCTGCTGTAAACAGCTTTCCAATGAAATAGTGAGCATCTAAAACTCCTGTTATTTGAATTTTACAGGAGACTATATCTATCACTAGGTAGTTCCATTTTCCAGGAAGAGATATATGCTCTGCTAAGAATTATTTCAGCCTTCGTGAATTTCTTATTTGAATTATTACTGTGCACCCAGTATGGGTTGCAACATCTTGTGTAACAGATGAAATCTAGGTTTTAAATGATCAGTGGTTAACAAATAGCTTTTAGGCTAATTAATGAGAGCTAAGGAAAGGTTTTTTTCTTACCCTGTATCTAGTAGGAAGTGGGATGAAATAGACTGAAGAGCACATCCTCATGCCAGGCACAGAATTCTGGCTGTTAGAGTAAGATGATACTAGCCGGGGACTCAAGAAATGCTTTTACAGTGTGATCATGTTAATGTTATGATTAGACTTACATTTTTATCATATTTTGCTTCCTATTAAAAAAGGCCAACAGCCTACACAAAATTTAAAGTGACAAAAATCTCTTACCCTCTTTTAAAAAGTGTAGACGGGAAACCACACTGGTTTTCTATACTTTTCTTTCTGAGTCGAACTATTATTTTGAACAGGAAATGCATCTGTAAAGAATCGAGCGATCCTTTGTTGTGTGTATGTGGTTAGAAGGTCATGTAACAATGCTGAGACTGTAGGCTGTTCAAAGGATGAATACAAGGAGGTAACTCCTGTGGATGTGTCTGTCTGTGGGGCAGTGTAAGGAGGGGAAAGCAGGTTTCCTGTTAGGTGCCTCATATCCCTGTGTTTCCATTTCTTGAAGTTCAGTGTGAGCTGAGCTGCAACCATCTACCAAGAATAACAGCATGGCTCTCAGACAATGACTTCTTTTAAGTGTAGTAGAAGACAAAGGAGTTGTTCTTGGCTTTGCAACACAATTGCTTATTAGTAATTGTAGCATGTGGCAGGCTGGCAGATAACCAGACATTTGACTTCTCTATTATAAGCAATGCTTCTTCCTGTTTCAAATCCTTTTTGGCCTTCCAATGGCAATTTTCTCTCAGAATACAGTGAGAAAATCCCTGACTCTTTCAGATGTACATCTTTTTTTATGCAGGAGTGTTAACTGGGATGCAGAAAGAAATTAGCCATCACTCACAAGGAAGAGCTACTTATGAAATTTTTGATATGTGGTTGTTTCCATTATTTGACTGGATCATGTTATTGATGAACACAAGGCTGAACTGCAGCAAAAGAGATGTTTTGGAAGAGATGAATGGTGATGCACAGATACAGGCACCAAAACCATTCAGAGCAGTGCATTCACATTTCAAGAGAAGAGTAGTTCACCATGGGTCTCAGCACTTTGCCAGACCAGGATGGTGTCATGATGCTGATTAGACTTTCCTGGTGACCTCTATGGCCATCTAAGACCCTTATTTCATATTCCATAAGAATAGCTCAGTGCTGTGTGAGGCTTCATTGAGGTCTCCACACCCACATGCCCTACTCACAGCAGGATGCTCTGGGCAAAATTTGTCCCTTGTACACAACATTCATTTAGCAGCTGAAAGTGTTAGTCTCTATACAGTGTTTTAAAGTTAAGAACTTGACATATCTTTAAATAAGAAAATACTTTCTTCAGAGGAGATTGCAGAGGAAAATAAACCAGTTTGTTGTCACTGTCCTGTTGGGAAAGCATAACTAAAACAAATAACTGTTTCTCTAGAAGTTATGTAAGCTCTCCAGTGCCTGCACTGATCACTGCTCTCATCATACTGATTTAGCTGTAATAGGTTTGCTATTAAATCTCACAATCCTTTCATGTGATTCTGCTGAGGTGCTGGGAAGCCCAAGGACTGTTCGAAAGCAGACAACTCAGCATCATGAAGCCAACTGAAGTGCCTTGAATGCCTTATCTGAATCAGAGAGATCTACCTCTTCAAAGCCTTCCAAAAGAGATATTTACAGTACTCACAGCACTGCAGGAGTCCCAGGAAAGCAGTGTTACAAGTGCTGTTGGTATTTGTTGAAGATATTTATTCTGCAGTAAACTTAAATTTTAGATTCTCTCTCTCTCTCTCTTCTGACGTGGACTTGCACAGCCTCCCTGCCCCTTCCTGTGGGACACGTGAAGGGCAGACGTGAGAGCAGGGGGTGTCTGAGCCTGTGCCAAAGCAGGAACACGAGCCCTCTTCAGAGCCCAACCATGATCTCTCCGCGTCACCCGGGGAGCCATCACTCTCCACAAACTGAGCCGACTGCAAACTGCTCCTGACAGTTTAATTTCTCCAGGGGATGTCTTTAATGGACAGGCTCTGCATATCTCCTATTGACTTTTATGAAGGGCGTCACACTTCTGTTCTTTTTGTCTTGTCGTGGGAAGCTCGGAAAGTATAATGGAGGGACAAAACCCTTCAGATAAAGAAAAAGTAAAGAATCTTTTGTAGATAATTAGTTTTTTGCAGTTAAAAACAAAATTTAAAAAATGAAAGTACAAGTACAAGCCCCACAAGAAACAGGCTTGAAGAAACAGAGCAGTAAACTGGTATAATCCCCATTTACACATCAATATTTTTCTGGACTTCTGGTGACACACTGATGACACTCAAAAAGCAGATAGTGAAACAGGTAACATGGCAAAAGGCATGCTCTGCAAAGCAAAGCAAAAGGGAGGTGTCACCTCCATGAAGGCTTGGTTGATTTGGAAGATATGTAGCAGGAAGAGTGTGGAGCAGGTTTCAGTAACCAGAATGAAGAGCTATAGAGCTTAAATAAAATACTAAACAGTCTGAAAAGCATCTCCCCCTGCCACGGGGAAATAAAGATATCACCGAAGGAGTCTACCACACTAAAACCTGACACGGACATGTAGCTGATTTCTTCATAGGCCTCAATTAACTATTTAAGAAATTACAATGCTTGCACTCTCTCTATCCCATCTTTTTGCCTGCTTCATCTCTGGGGGTCATGTATTGTCCACTTCATTGTGTTTTACTTATTTTAAACACTTCATTGTGTTTTACTTATTTTATCAGCCCTTGTTTCTCCCGGGGAGCCCAAAAAAGGGCATTTTACATTGGAAAGATGTTAACTCTGAGCAAAACATGAACATGAGCCCTTGCTGTGGAAGGGAAGATTTTTCTTTCTGCAGTCAGAGGTTCATTTACGTACCTGCCATGCAACTACAGGTGGAGGAAGAGAACAACACAAGCAGCGGAGCTCAGTTTTGTGGCCATGCTGCTCACCCAGCCAACAGTGTACTTCAAAAGAAGGGACTGCGTGAGATCCTCTTCTTAGATCATGGGTAAGTTCTCTTTACTTCATAATTTCACAGATGATTACTCTGGCAACAAAATGCTTGAAAAATGTCAAAGTCTAGGAAAATACTGGAAACTGAGACGTGTGGGATTCAAATTTAAGTTCAGCTTGACTTCCTGCAGCAGAACCAACAGAGGAAATGGAGGACAAATGTAAAATGGAGAAAGCTTTCTTCACGCCATGAACAAAAGAGTAAAACCAGAACAATTATTACCTTTACATCTTCTCTTGAGGAACTGTGATGGGTGGTGTTAACAGGCACAAGGAGCTGCCATGTTCAAGCATGCGTGGAGCTATAACATCTGAGGATTTTTAGATGCTTCAGTGGAAGATGGGCTGGAAGGGATTGAGGATAACACAAGTAGGAGCACAAAACTGGTTGTGACGCAAGTCATTACACTCTTAGTATTGACTTCTCTGTCAGATTAAATCTGTTACACAGCAGGGGCAAAATCTGTCATATTACATATTTCTAACAGAACAAAAACCTTGCCAGTAAGATAATATTGGCTGCTATGATTCCAGGTTCATCTGAAGAATAGCAGGATAATTTTTGGATTTGAAGCTGCTCTTTATGACTTTCACTTGATCTTGGATGTAAAGAAAATCTAGTCATTAATCTGGACTCACAACCTCAGTGTAGGTTTGGAATTTGCAAAACAACTCAAACTACAAGCTGTGTAGTTTTCTTCCTGCAGCAAACATCTCCCTTCCTAAAAGAGTGTGAATCCATAAAGTTTTAGTAAAAATATCAGTAAATTCTATAGGTACTTCATGCTGTAAGCACCATTTGTTTTCTGGCCCTGGAAACACAGTTGATTGAATGATCCTTTAAATCTCTGACCTAAATCTGCAGCAGTTCCTTGGAGACAGTCCATGAATTTTAGTGGGTGTTGGATTAGCTCCTGAGGGACTAATTTGCTAAGCAGTAAAAGATGCAAAGCTGATTTGCATGGGACAGAGGCTGTCCAGGTGGATGAGTGTCATTTTGTTACATGACCATTTTGTTACAAGTCTGCATGTGGCATCAATCCATGGTGGCAATAGGGCTGTAGGAGGTAAGAACAGGAGACTACCACCCCCCCTTGCCTTGCCGACTGTAATTAGAGATAAGGCTTTCCAGCCTGATTTTTATGATATCTTGGGCCAAACCCTGCAGTCCTTGCCTAGTTAGCATTCAGACAGACCTGTCCCTCAAATTGGAGGAAGCTCTAGATAAGAAAATGCGAAGTCAGGGTGAAGAGCCGATTGCCTTTAAACCACATTTTCTTACTGAAATTGACTCCACACTCTGCTCGTGTGACAGATGGCTTTTGGCACTCGTGTCAGCACACAGCAGGAACGACAGCTGGAAGCTTGCAGGACATATTCCCATTTTCCTCGGCCCCTCGTGTGTGAGACAGATGTGTTTCCAATACAGCTGTTGCTGAATCCTGGACCAAAAGGCAGGCCTGGGTACAGGCTGGAGGGTTTGACCTTTCAGTCCCCTCTCAGCTGGCCAGGTTTTGTGAATCCATCACCTGTGAGAGCTGGGCAGATTGCAAATTTTACTATTTCAATTTGTCTTATATTTCATTATCCCCTTAACTTTTTAATTTGACTGCTCTAATAAAACAATCAAATTTTATGAGGCTTGTTTTTTCTGCTGGGTGGGCAAACATCACTAATATCAAATCACAATACAAAGGCAAATACTTGGGATCATCAGGACATCCTGTATCCATAGTGATTCATTTATAATACATTAAAGTTATAGTGCTATAGGCTAGTTTAACTGTTCAAACACATTATGAGGAGTGTTCCAGATAACTCCATCTTGGGAACGACAGATATTTCAGAAAGTGATGTGCTCAGGGAGCATAAAAAGCAAAATATGTTGTCATGAATGGTTTTAATAAGTGATCTGAGATTTTGGCATCCTGGAGGCAATAATTATTTAGTCTTCCAACTATTTTGTCATATTTACTGCTCAAATTTCTTGAAAAAATATGAAAAATAATTTGAGGGGGCACATTTCTTGCTAAAGTCAGATCTTTTTTGTTTTCTAGCATATAAACTTACTAGAGACAAGGAACAAATATTTGCCTTTATGTTCTATGAAATAGGAAAATCATTTTGCAGTAATTTTTGCTCCCTTCTTTTGGTGGCAATGTTTATTAACAGGCTTGGAGCCCTGATGGACTCAGGCAAAGCTTAATAATGTCTGACAAGCCATTCACAGTAAAACTGGTTAATGTCACCTTCACTTAGCTGAGATGATTTAACTTTTCTTGCCCCTTAGCCCATTATGTCAAAGAGGTAACAATAAATACTTGGGAAATAAAAATTATCTTCACTTCTATGTTCAAATGGAAGCAATGCAATAAACAAAACCTGTTCATTTCCTACACACCCCTTAAACCAGGAAATCTTTTTCCAGCAGAACTCCATATTGGACAGACAACCTAATCCCACGGCATTTACTCAGGAAAATTCCCACAGGGCTGGAGATCCCTAATACACAGGAAAAGTCACATACAATTCTCTCTTCTGAATGACCCTGGAAAGCCTTTGCAGGTTCATTGAATCTATTTCTGTCACATAAGTTTCTCTGCCAGGTATATAAGGAAATTGTAAATAAAGACAGCCAAAAATGTCCTAAATTTTTAGTCTTAACTGTGTTGTCTTCAAAGATGCAAGCGGGGAAAGTAGAAAAAACAGTGAATGAACAACAGACTTTATGAACTTTAGCTTCTAATTTTTCTGCCTGTCCTTGTGGGGAGTACTTCCAAAATAAACTGCCTTATTAAAAATTAGTCCATATTTTATGGCAATACGTATTGTAAAAAATATATTCCCATGTTTACCATGGATAATTTAAATAGTAATAAATGGCAAAAAGTAACTAATTACTATGATAAATAAGTTATTACTGTAATATTAAATTCAGGTGTATCCAAAAGAAGGCATCCTAAGACTATCACGGATTTAAAACCTGTATTGAATATTATTTTTCTCTGATTGCTAGAATTATATGATTTCTTTGTACAGGAAAGGTTCTTTGTACAGGCTGTGGTTTTCAACCAGAGTCATCATTATCTTCCATCAAATTGTATTTTATCTGATTACAGGAAAAACATAAATGAAATTCTCATCCAGTCTTGTGCTGCCTTTCCAGCAATGCTGTAAAAGTGTCGTGTCCTAAATGTGAAGTTTATTTCCCCCAGATTTTGATGTGAGGTTCTTTTCTCACGAATCTTTTACTTGGAGTTGGGCTGAACGAAGATCAGAGGACGTGATGATGAGATAAAATTCCTGAGGATGCAAAGGGTTTTTTCCACTTAGGGACTTTTATATATCTTTTTGTCCACTACTGTGGGAAGAGAAAAACTTGTAGAATTTTTCCACATTTGTGACCTGTTTGTAGAAATCTTTCCCAGCTCATCTTATTAACTGCTTTATGTGAATTAATAACACATTCACGTTAGAATCCAGTTTGTGTCTTTGTGGCAGGAATTTATTAGAATGTTGGTTTTTTTTAATCTCACCCACTTCTCTGAGATATTTTTTCAGTATTCTCAGGGGCTTATATAAGGTGAAACTCTTTCAAATAGGTCAAATACCTCTTTTTTCTTTCCCCTATAACTTCTTTTAAGCTTGATTCTGCACAATTTTATGTAAGTAACCTTGGAAGATGATATGAATTTTTGTCAGAGGTTTCCTTTTCTGAAGTTGTGTCTGTAACCAAGAAAAGTTTCCAAATTAATATCCATGTTTACTTCTAAAGCAGTTACATGAGCAACTCCTTATAGCATTTACGACTGTGCTATATTTACATAAATTATTGAATATTCAGTTTAATGACAGGAAATAAAGATCTTTAGCACTTTCAAGGGCATAGCTCAGAAAACAGCGGCAAAGTTCTTAAAGATGACTGAACTTCCCATGTCTATGAAGACACATAACAGGGTGGAATTAAGCAGTCTGAAAGAACCCTTCCTCGTAACTCTCTGGATATAAAGACTTAAACTCTTTAAAAATAATTATTTTAACAAGTCTCTGAAGTCCTTATACTGCTTCAAGAAATGACCTTGCTTTGGGATCTCAGCTTCCACTTGGCTGCTTCCAGCACTCAAACTCATTTGTCCTGACCCAGCTGCCCATTGCAGAGTAGACTGCACTCCAGGTAATGAGAGAGGAGGGGAAAGGAGCAGTTTTGTGACTTGTTTTTATGGCTAGTTGTAATAGTCATTACCTAGAAGCCCCTCTGTAGCTTTCTGACTGAAGTGGCCATGAATATTTTAATTTTTATTTGGTAGCAGATTTCCAAAACAAAAAATAAGATCATATCTATGATATCACATCTATGACTCTTCTGGTTGTCCACTGAAATTTGTCGTATTCTTTCATAAAACCAAGCAGCAACGATTTGGTTTGTTTGCATCCTGACCAAATATGTCAGAATTTATGAGATGACATTTGCAGTCTATTTGCATCCTTGGAGCTAACAGTTTCTATTACAGATTGTGTATAAACCACAAAACATTAAAATGTTTGCATACATTTTTCAAAACATGTAATGAAAAAATATTAAAGAAAGTTAGAGCACAGTTGGATTCTATAAAAACTGCTTTTTAGAGTCTTTCCTCAATGCACTTTTCTATTATAAATATTATTTTATGACCCTTCTAGGGTCATACAATAAATATAAGAAATAAGAATCTGTAATGAATATTATATTATGACCCTTCTAGGCATTTGGATTCTTCCTATGAGATAGTAAGCTGAAAATTTCTAGAGTGTCTCAACAGTTAATGAAACAAACAATCAAACATTTTAAGCATGAAAGTTACTCAGCTTTCAAATACTGTATTTTTTCCTTCTTTTTACAATGCATAACATTGTATTTTTACTTTTTTTTTACATTGCATAAAAGTTCCTCTAAGACTGCAATGACCCAACAAAGAAGACCAAACTATAAAAGGATAAGTAGTTGGGTTTTTTTTTTGATGTAATTGAGTTCAGTCCCTGGGAGAAGAATCATTCAGAAGAAACTTTTTTATTGAAATTGTTTCATTGCAGATGTGAAGCAGCAAAAGGCTCCAGGGGGTTTGTATCTTTATGTTATTCTCAATGATATGAACAGCAAGAAAGTGAAATTATCATGCAGTTTATGGGATACAGAGGTTAACTGGAGAGCTAAACCAGGTAAGAGAACAAGGCAAGAGAGCTCCAGGGCTGGGACCGCTGTAGGCAAGACTGAGATAATTGAATGGATTTGGAGATTGCATTCTCTCCTTTTTGCTGATATTCTAAAGAGTAATAATTCCAAAAATGTTGCCTGCCTATGAGTAAAGAGGGGCATCTTGTCCAGGGCTGTCAGCCCAGTGCTTCCCATGAACAAGGTGTGTGATTGCTTTACCATAAAAGAGAACTGGATTTGGCCTTCAGCAAATACTTTAATATCTCTTATAGCACATTTTTAAACACAAATCAGCTGGTTGGTTCTGCCTTTCTTTCCAGCCTCACCTGTTTGGGAGAAAGGGGAAAACAGGATGCTGTGATCTCATAGTTGCTCCATGCATCCAGTGAACAGAAGTTTTGACATAGATATGTCTTACTCAGCTTAGTTTTACAGAGGAAAAAATGCAACACACCCAAGTAGGAGACATCAATGTGGATTTGGGGGAGGATGATGAAGTCTGACCAGTGGAAAAAATATTTTAGAGTTGCTTGGAGGTGTGAATCCAAACAATTTTTCAAGATCTGCTGCTTTTCCATGATGAACTAACATTTGAGAGCAAGCCCATCTGTTCTGATTTCCATGAGGTGAAGGTTCTATCCCATAGCTGGATGTTAGATGAAGGCAGGATTTATATTGTTACTGCAAATAGTAAATGGTTTGGTCATTTTGGTGAAGAACTCAGTTTGCAGTTGGTAAAAACCTGTAAGCATCGCTGCAGAAACACTAACGTTCTCAGGACTGTTTTGCAAAGGAGAAAGCTGCATCAGTGAGGAGACACAGGACTCTGGTATAACAAGAATTCAGAAAGTGTGTCTGAATTTATGACTGCAGAAGTTTTTTAAAGGATGCAGCCATCTCACTTGGTACCAGGCCAGACTTATCCCTATATTACTCCATTGACTTAAACACACACACACATTTGACTCACTGTTAATGTGAATAGGAATATTTTCTGGAATATTTAGTTCTGCAGCAATCCTCTGAGGCCCAGGAGGAATGTGCCTGGTGCTGGGAACAGTACAGGACATGTTGGGTTTGGCTGGGATGACTGTGTTTGCTGCCCACTGAGTGTTCTCATGTCTCCTTGCTCTTGCTTTCAGCTTCATCCCTTGGGAGTTGTGACTTTAGAGGGAGTTCTTATGTACATTCACAAGAAATCTGTAACTGGGGGTCCCGGTTTGAGACAAATTCGGAGGAATGTCTGAAATAAAACATCCTCTGATAAAAGGCAGGTTACAGCATTCCCTCCCCCACCAGGTTTGGGAAAGAAATACTCCTTGGAGGAAAGTGAAAGAGGGAAAAAAACTATTTATTTAACAAACACATGGGAAAAGAATAATGCTGAATAATAAAACCTCTCACTGTGGAGAGAACCTGGTAAAATTCAAAATCCTTCTGTAGGTGTGGCAGTTCTCTCTCCAGAGCTGGGGTGTGGCCCCTCCAGGCTGTGGCGTGGGCCTCCTGGTGCTGGTGAGCCGGACCGGAGCAGAACAGTCCAAGGAAAGTTCTTGCCTCAGCTAGCGAGCCGGCTGAACAGCAAAGGATTTTAATCCTCTGTCTCTCTCCTGAGAAAAAGCCGAAAAGCTCAGGAAAAAAGGATGGGCGCTTCCTCCACTCTTGCCGCCACAAAGCACGCAGAGGAGTTAGAGTGACCTTGGAGCACAAACTGCTTTGAAAAGTTCGTCTGGCTTTTTTCTTGTTTCTCTCACACCCAGATCCAAAGGCACAGAAAGGCACAGGATTTCATGTCTGGGCATAGAGCGGCGATAGGGGACACAACATCATAAAGTCACCCCGAGACATTCCACTCCTTATCTCATAGAGTTGGCTCAATGTCCAAACTAATATGTTCTAACTCTATACATACACATTAATACATACATATATATATGTATGACTCACAAACTTTTGAAAATTAAAAGTTTTCTTACATAGATTTTATAAAAAGCCCGAATGAGAGTCATGGAAAAACTGTCTTTGGCATAATACTGTTTTCTGAGAAGATGTGTTTTCTTGGGAAAATGGTGAATCATCTCTAATGTTTTCTAAGACATTGACCTCACTGGTGATGTAGCATACACAGCCACCTTTCTCCTCAGTGAGTAGGGAAGCCACCATTTCATTTACTGCTGTGATTAGACTCATGTCTTGCTATTTTTCAAAGCTCAATATCTAAAACTTTCTAATTCTCTTAACTTCAGAGTCCAGCAGAAAAGCATGAAAAGCCAAGGGATACAGAACCAAAAGAAAACTGTTAAGAAGAGGAAAAAACCAAAGACAGAAAAGAAATGTTGCTCAAGCATAGTTTAACTTTACCAGATAAACCATAGGAACTAAGTGACTTTCAGATATCATCCAGACAGATTTCTAGTCCCCACAATTCACAAGTGAAGAGAGAATGAGAACCCACATTGTTCCTTGGTCCCTATCCCAAAGGGAGTTGC
Source organism: Gymnorhina tibicen (assembly GCA_013399875.1). Taxonomy (NCBI): domain Eukaryota; kingdom Metazoa; phylum Chordata; class Aves; order Passeriformes; family Artamidae; genus Gymnorhina; species Gymnorhina tibicen. Next base: position 86,847 of record VXAZ01005369.1, on the reverse strand, counting down.
AGGCTTGTCCTGACTTTGGACACTTCTTGAGGAGGCTGAATCTCCCCTAACGTGTGGAGGAGAGCATTCCCCCAGCTGATACAGCTGCCTCCATCCACAATTCACATTTTTGAGAAACCACACAAAGGGCAGAGGGACTGCAGAGCCATTGCTCAATGTACTGAAGAAAACTTTGATAGAAGGCAGTAAAACAATAATGATGATGGATTCTGATGATAATGAAGACAACACTTAAAAATTAGCACATCTCCCTGGAGTTTCTTAAGCCCTTGGGCACCTAAACCTGAGGAACTGCTTTCTGTCATGAGGGGGGTTGAGAAACTCATGTGTGACTAACCAAGGAACTTGATTAATTAACAATCTCTGTTGTACAAGAAGCCTGGAAGAAATCAGTGAGTAGTGCAGAAGTTAAAAAGCCAACAGCTGAGCTCAGAAAGATGGGATCTGACTAAATTACACCATGTAAGACCCTAAACTGCTGTTAACTTCCAAACCAGTGCATTAAGTTTTCCCATCCTCTCTCAATTCCAGTTATTCCTTTCAATTCTGTTCACCATACAGAAATTGATGAAGATATGGACATTTTTACATATCATGCATCTTCTGATTTCTGATTAAAGCATCATCATCTTTTCAGAGAATCCCAGTTCATTCTAGTTTCTGAAAATTACCTCGAAAAGAACAAAAAAAATTATCCCAGAATTTTCATCATAATCCAGGTTTAGGAGTACTTTTTTTTTGTTATATGAGTACAGCTTTATCTATCAGACTGAATGTAGAGGCAGGGCTCTTGTGCAAAGAACATCTCACAGCATGGCACCCTTGTCCAAACTTCAGGGCAAGAGTATATACTCAGTTCTGTCTCTCATTTTTATTCAAATGATGACTAGGAAATCAACACTATATACTGTGCTTCAGGATATCTTCATCAGAAGATTATTTGTATCCAGAAGTGTAGATAAACTAAACCTCAATTAACCAAATCTGCTTATAATCCCTCCCTATGGGCACTCAGCATATTTAAAAAGAGGTAGCATCGTAATTTGTTAATTTAGCTAAAAAAAAGCAATAAAACTGTCTGCTTAAGAAGAAAAAGCGCAGCTAATGATCTCTGCCTGCTGGATTCCTGAAACCTTCTGGACTACCCTAAGCCTTTATTGCATCAGCCCCACTGATTTCATGTTCCAGGGTTGGTCTTTAGACCCAGATACTCCATATACCTGAACAGTTCAAAACTGAAAATCCAGTTTTGCTTTCATTGAAATGTTTTTCCTTATTTTCTGTATTTCTCTTAGTTTTGTGCAAGTGGGTAGAAAAGATTTCAAAATAAGAAATATTTCAAATAAGTACTGTCATCTTCTGGGCCTGAACTCACCTTTATGTGTATAGCACTCTCTATCCACTAAGAAAATATCTGTTTCCATGATTTATATTTTCTTTATGGAGCACAGTGTTCAAATATCAGTATGCCTTGAGGATGCACAGTTGCCTTTACTACTGTGAAACAGGATAGAAATAGGATTCTTCATGTTAAATGGTGGTTGCTTTATTCCCAGCATCTCCAAAGTCCCATTTTGACCCTTGATAATGCCATTGCTTCCTCCATCACTTAAGACTATCACTTCTATGAATGTAGCAGTAGCATTACAGCTCATGAACTCACAACACTTTAAAGTATAAGGAAAATTGTCCCCCAGTCCCAGCACAAAGCCAAAGGCAAGCCACTGTGCTGTTAGTCTGTCATTTGGTCACTTCCTATCAAGACTTTCTATATTTAAGTTGCTTCAGAAGCAATAAAAAGCAGCATTATGTGTGTCAGTACTTGTTAGAAAGGTGTTTAGTTTATGGCTGAAATATATGATGCTGGATTTAGAAAGAGCCCAAATCCTCAGTTACACAGTGTTATTCAACAAGATGAATGAAGAATCTGGTCAAGCAAATTACCTCCTCATGCCAGCTGTTCACTCTAATTTTATTGTGATTTCCACCACTGTTGCATATACATATTTAAACTCTTCTTTAAATGTTTTCTGCTCAAAGAAAAAGGCTTACCAAATTTCCACATAGATATCAAACACCTGATAAAGTGTTGCATTTCAAGTACCTGATCATTGTTGTCTCAAATAATTTTTTTGCTGTGAATAATAAATCTCCAAGGAGATTTAACTCTAACATTATCTTTGTCGATTTGAAGTTCATTTGCCTGCAGGTCTATGACAGATGCTATTATATCTCACTGGATCCTGAGGTTTTATGAGTGATTTCTGAATTTAAGAAAATCCTAAACAACTGCTTTAAGCACCAGTTGGGTTTTTCTCAAACTGCTTTTTATAGGGGAAAAAAATCATTGGTTTTGATTATTTCAAGAGTATACTTTTTAAAATAACTGTCAATGTAATACGGGTAGGCCTGCATTTTAGAATTATACTGCAGTAATTGTTCTTGGATCTTTCTCTGCTGTAGTTTTGGGTGTTGAAGTTGTTTATGAGATGATGTTAACACTGTGGAAAGAGAGACAAGTTCCCAGTCTGACCCTGACCCAACATAAATCAAGAGTAACTCTTGCTAAATCTCATTATGAGACTGGTGAAATAGCGAGCAGATTCTAGCCCAGCTTGACTCCTCTTAAACAGTGCTGTGTGTCAAGTGTGGAAGCACTTTTAATGGCTTTGGATAACCATTCATCTGAGCAGTGTGATTCATGGCTCTGTCAAACGTGGTGTCATGCCATCTTTCCCCAAATGTTTTCTATTTTTAATTTTTTTATAGAGACCAGTGTAGCATTTTAATGGGAATTGGCTGATGAGTAAGAAAGGAAAGATATTTTCTGTGAGGAAATTTGGGTGAAAGTTAAGGAAAAATTTTTGTGTGAATCAGCTAGTTCAGCCCACACCAGCTATAAATGAGCATGAGAGCTGTCTGTGGGTGAATAAGAATTTACCCAACAGCTTGCGTGGTCTGGAGTTACACAGAGTTGCACCTGCCTGTCCATGGGATATTGTGACAACAGGGAGAAAGAAAGTGTTTTCTAATCCAGACCTGCAACTTTTAAAGTTCTCTGAAGGAAGGCAATGCCTTCAGAAGCTGTCAGAAGACAAGATATTTGGCTGAAACCAGAGCGGACCACATTGAAGTCTGGTCTGCTGGATTCAGCACAGGAAAAGGAATTTCTCCTGCCTAATAGGAATTTCCTAGAACAACATTTTAAGCATAAGAATAATTTCTATTTTTCTGATTAATTTCTAATATGATCACAAGTCTAACCCCGGACTAGGGTAAGAATTTAAAAAAAAAAGGTCTGTTTAAACCAGTCCAGTTCCCAAAAGGTGTTTTTCTGCTGTGAATGCAGCATTTTGTCTGAAAGTTGCTGAGCAGCTGCATTTTGGGATACCAAGTCAGAACCAAGACTTTCCACAGGACATGGTAGATTTGTATCTTCATTGATATAGGTGATGGGACAGACATCAGGTGACACAGGGTGAGCTTTCAGTGTCACCCTGTCGATGGCACAAAGTGCCCCTCTCACTGCTGTCCAGGTCTGTAGATGTTTTCCTTCAAAGCACAGAGAAAGAAAAGGGAGAGGAGATCCCGTGCATGGTTACGAGCAGATGTTCTTAGGAAGCTGTAGGACCACTTGATGTGAAAACAGGACCTTCAGCCAGGCATTTTGGCAAAGCAAAGCAAGTGGAAATGATCCCAGACACCCCACGTCCTGGAAAGGTGGACACAGTTTATTTTTCACAGGTGTACACAGTTTAGTTTTCTCATCACTGGGCTTTTGTGTCCACATTTCCCTCAGGGGCCTTTCCACAGAGGCTCACACAAACACCAGTTTAATGTACTGCATGACTAGTGTTGGGATTACCTCTCTCCATTCTCTTCTCCAACTGTGCTTCCTCAGTTGCCCAAAAGGGCAACTATTTCTCTTCTGTTGTGTCTTCGGCTTGGACAGGTTTGGATTCCCCTGACAGTCCAATTTTAAATCAGATCAATTGTTTGTTTTGACCAATAGTCTGTTTCCATCTGTGGGCAGAACAAGAAGTTTCCATCAGATCTCCTAATTCCTCCATATTCCTTTGTCAGAGTAATTCTACATGGTCCTGGACAGCAGACAAATACATCATTCAGTCAGAAGCAGTTAAATTTAGCAGACAGCTTTTCACTCAGCAGAGGATACACACTCAACTAAATTTACAGAAACTGAAGTTAAGCAAGCTCTCCATTCATGCAAAAACTTGATGTTTTCTCAGTTTTACATTTCAGGTTACAGAAGTATCTTAGATTAATGGAAGGATTATATTATAATCCTTTCAAACTTTTCTACGAACACATTGTGTGTTACATCCATGAATGCTTTGATTAGAGGCTGAATAAAAATCTCTGCAGAAAGTGCCCGTTTTTCTCAAAAACATTCTATTTTTCAGTAGGTAACTAATAATTTATGAAAAGAATTTTTTTTTCAATTTGAATTAAAAAAATGCTTAAAGTGTTGATGAAAATCCTCCAGAGGAAAATGCTTTTATTTTTTTAGCAGATCATAGCAGTTCATATCTTCCAAATGTCAGTCAACTGAACTAGTCAGTAGCATTTGCTTGGTAGGCAGTAGAGACAGATTATTTCCTCTAGAGTTTGTCCTGTTTAGAGACAGCTGAAGGATAATGGTGGGACACACTGTGGAATCACCTCTCTTTCACAAATTCCACACGACAGAGGGAAGCTGGGTAACTTATAAACTAGATTCCAAATTTTTAGGTGTCTTAAAATAAGTGAAGGAAATTCCCCTCTTAAGTGTGATATATTTAAAGACAAAATTGCATTTATTTTGTTTTACAGTCCTTTTTATACTTTAATTATATTTATTTTCCAAGGGAAACTAAACCAGACCAGATTATTGTTGGATGCTGATGGCAATGGAACAATGTTCCTGTCCTTCCATCTTTTATTTGCCTCCAAAGGCAACAACATTAAGATTTCTGTTGCAGTCATAACAGAAGCTAAACTCACATAAACTCAGTATGGCTGCGTAAACAGGATGACTCGCAGCATTATAGTGAGCAAACATCAATATATGTAGGTTGCTTTTCTTTTCTTCTTTTTTAGCTATGCAAGGTAACTCTTGCAGCTCTTCTGGTAAACTCACACAGTGTAATGTCCTTAATGCTTCCTGTTACTCTTAATGGAGAAACTGGAAAATGCTTTACCCACCAGTGAACGGTCCTTGCATACATATTTCTGTCTTTACAGTAATGTAACACTCCTTGTCTTTTACACAGAATTATTGTTTCATAAGTATTGGAACCACCAGCTCTCACCCAAATCTCTCTGCTTAGTCTAGTCCAGCCTTATTTTCCAGGCTGGGACCAAACCAGCAGAGTCTTTGATTTAAGCTGCCACTCAAGCCAAACTGTGCCCATAAGAACAGCTCAGCAACTTGGAGAGGCTGGAGATGGGAAAGGGCAGTCAGATGGTGTGAGGGCTATAGAAATACCCACTTGATATAAGACAATATTTTGTATTGCAAGGGACCCACAAGGGTCACCCATGTCCAATTCCTGGCCCTGCACAGGATCACCCCAAGGATCTTGCCATGTGCTGAGAGCAGTGTCCAAATGCTTCTTGAACTCTGTCAGGATTGGTGCTGTGACCCCTCCCATGGGGCACTGTTGAGCACTGTTCCAGTGCCCAAACACCCTCTGGCTGAAGAACCTTTTCCTAATATCCAACCTACACCTCCCCTGGCAGAGCTGCAGAGCTTTTCCTTGGCCTTTTCACTGGTCACTACAGAGAAGAGATCAGTGTCTCTCTGTGCTCTTCCCCTCATGAGGAAGCTGTAACTGCAATGAGGTTTCCCCTCAGTCTCCTTTTTTCCAGGCTGAACAGACCAAGTGAACTCAACCTCATATGGTTTCCCCTTCAGGCCCTTCACCATCTTCATGCCACTCTTGCCAAAAGGGCAATTTTGCACATTGGTGAGGTGAAAGGCAGAAAGGTCAGAACTGCTACATCTTAACCTTTAGGCTTAGAGGGCCCATAACTCCAGATTTTAGAGTGAATGGAACTCCGTGACAGAGGCTAAATTATTCTCTGTTACATACTAAGAGGAAACAACCTTGCTGTGTATGCAATATAACCACTAATATATGGCCCAGATATCCCAGTGTCCTGGTTCTCCCAAACTTTTACAGGGTCTTGTATAGGAGATAAGGAAGAGAAGAGAAACTATTTGCTAATGGCTGTGAAAACAACCTGGCACACTGTGTGAGTTCCTCCCTTCCCCATCCTCCTCTCTTTTTTCACATAGAAGAAAGGCTGATTATGTTAACTCAGATATGCATATGAAATTGTCCATCGTGTTCTCACAGGTGGGGTTTTTTGTGGAGGAAGGAGCCTATAAATAGCACAGCTCTAAGGTGCTGCTGTAAACAGCCTCGTAAAACACAGGCTGCTTGAAAAGCAGTGCAGAGCAGTCTGTGCCAATGTGATGCCTGCGTGTTGTCTGTGCTGACTGGAGAATTCACTCTATCCCTTCATTACAAACTCTCCCTCCTCGTTCTCTGCCATGCTTACTGGGGCTTTCATCACATACCAGCTTCAGTGTTGGCCATGCCATGCAGCATTGGTATCAGCCAGACTGCTCCTGGTGACCCCTAAAACCTATAAACCCTGCAATTTTTGAACAACTAATGCTCTGAGACAAATTTAGTAGGAGACAGCTTATAAGTAAACTCCAAACAAGCTTTTTTCTGTACACTTGGAATCCTATTTAATGTGATGGATATTGATCACACCTTAATTCTCTACTAAGCCTTCCCAGCAATTTTTAAAGCATCTTCCAAGTAGAAGACTTGTATTTTTTAAAAATCCAAATTTTTTTAAGGTTTTCAATCCCTCTCTTTTCATTTTGTTTTTCAGAACAACTCCATGGAGTGTTTGGGTTTTTCATCTTTCAGTTTCAGGAAATATTTTGTCTGGCTCAAATTTTGAAAAATAAACAAATGAGAAAAGAAAACTTTAAACAGTGGGAAAACATATTCATGCTTTCCCAAAGAACCTTAACTCCATCTTTTATAACTGCAGAAAAGAGTATAATTTTACAGTTCATCTTTCCTTTGCTTTCAGTAGAATGGAATCCAAAACACTGGTGTACTTTTAAAGCAGCTGTTACATCTAAAACAAAACATCTGTAATCTAAAATAAATCATTAAATACAATAAAACATTTCATTTCTAAATACTGCTTCACTGGCCAGGTTAAGAAAGAAGATCCTTAACTGGTCATTTCCTTTTCCATAGACAATTGCTCTTGAGATTTTTCTTGTAAATATTTTGTATGATTTTTTTTGTCTAAGAAAATGCAAAAAAAATCCTTCAGAGTGCACTGCATAGTATTCAGCCCTCCATTTTTGTCGTAATTTTAATGAAAAGTTTTCTGTTTGTATCATGCTGAGATAAAGTTTTTTGAATACTACACACATATCTATAAGCAAGCACTTTCCTTGCTTGTCCGTTTTGGACCAACCAACTTGTCTCTTCCAGGTTTTCCTGTCATGTACAAATCCATCAGCTCAGAGGTCACTACAGCTTAAAAAGCCATCTATATTTCCTTGAACAGAAAAATATTTCTCAGAAAAGTCTAATTTCCTTCTGCTCTCGACCATCTCAAAATACGGTTCCATAAATTTCATCCTTTAGATGTATTGCTGCAATCATTTGTGGGGCCAGTCCTGGACTCTTGGAGGAGAAAATAGAGCTGGTAACAAGACTTTTTGGCTATTAAAAGAAAAGAGGCTGTAATTTTTTTTTCTAAATTCAAGGTTTCAGTGATCTGGTTCCCAATGTGGCCTAGTCAAAGTCACTGGCAGACCTGAGGGAGCAGGAACCTGCTGCATGAGCTAAAAAAATGAGCAGCAGGAGACTGTGAGGATGGTATGAATGTCTTAAGCAGCTTTGCCATCAAAGACAACCAGGGCTGTGTAAGGGCACCCTTCGGAGGGTGTGAGCATCCTCATAAGTCGCTCCTCCCCATGCGTAATCACTGTCAGTACTCTATTCTCAACTCTCTGTAATTTTCTGTACATTTTCCAATAAATAGAAAGGCAGATGGTACATGCTTGCACAGAAAAGGATTTTTTCTTCTTTCAGCAGAAAATGTGTGCTAGTTAGACAGATAACAATATCCTTAAATTATCAGATCCCTGTATGGAAGAAAAGAATACAGACTTTTGATTTTTGTACGTAACAACATTGTCATGTTACAAGCTGATGTTGAACTACTGCTCTCTAAATCATCTAAATCCCTTTGCAAAGGGTTGCATATCCAAGTTTTTTTGTCTGCTTAGATAGTCCCATTTAATATTTTTGGATGTATTTATATGTATTTGAGAACAGTATTCTCTATTTCTTCCCTTTTATTTCTTCTTCATTTTTTTTGAGACCTCATGCTCACCTTTTTGGCCATGTTCATCTAAATTTGCTGGTTTTAAGGGTATTCACAACACTTCTCAATACAGCACTGCCTGCATATTTCATCATTTTGCAGCTGTTTTTCTCACGCTTCCATTTCATCGCAGCTGTTAGAAGCCATCGCACAGCACAGCCCATCTCCTTCCACTAACTTGCTAATAGGATTTGCTGCTGATCTCCCTGGCATGCCAAGGTATCTGGGTTTATGTTTGAACAATGAAATTTCATGGATATATTTTCCCAAATTCATCCTCTTATTGCAAACCCTGATTAAAGCCTTCTATTTCCAATCTTTGTCTTTTAATTTTTATTGTAAACTAAGCATATAACCAGATTTGCAAAGGAATTATTTCTTCTTGTAACAATGTATAAAAGAAAGGGACAAAAGCGAGTAAGGGTAAAAGGATACAAATCTAGGAATGTCCCCCAAATGCAGCATGTTCTTGCATTAATTTATGTATTTGCTATTGGGAAAGAAACGGATTGAGGATTATGATTATTGGAAAAATATAAAGTGAAAAATAGTGTTTAATTATATATTTGTAGATTAAAGTAATTTGTTCATATAATGTGGTTTAATTTAGGTCTATGGAAAGTGAGAATCTCATTTCCCACACATGGGTTCTAGTACCTGGTGACTTTTCACCCCCTCAGCTATTTTTATCTCCTATTTTCACTTTATTCACTCTAGACAAAAATTAATAAGAAAGAAAAAAAACAATCAACCAAAAATAAATTTGTAAACACATATCGGTGAAGAGATTATATTTTTATTTTTAAAAAATAAGGAAGAAAGAGCTGGCTGGAATAATAAAAAAAATGCCTTAGGAGAACTTCACACAAAAAACTGAAGCTTTTTCTTTATATTCTCATTAAAACTTCTTAAAATGTGTCTGGAAATAACTGCTTATGAGGAGGTTCCAATAAAGAGGTTGCATATCAAATATTATCTTGCAAAAGAAGATAAAGAAAATATTTAGGAGTTTTAGTGCAGGAATAAATCAACCCAAGGCTGAAGAAACTTCTACCTCATCTGTCCACAGAACCAAGATTTGTAAGGACTTCTCCTTTCCTCCATTTCCTTCCCACTATCTCTGTTTCTCCCACAGCTGGCAAGTCCAAGACCTATCTCAGGTGTTTGCTTTGAGCATCTTTCAGTTATTTTCAGCTTTTGAAAATAGAAAACCAAACAGTGCAATGATCATGTTGTGACAAAAAGCAATAACCCAAACACTGTACTTAATAGGTAACCTACTTTCTGCAGAGCAGATCTCACACCAGAGTGTGTTATCTACCATGAGATACTTGGCTAAAGCCTCTGGGCCTTGACACATTCATCTGAGTGCTTCAGGATATGGATGGAGGAAAGATTAGTTTCCTGCATTGCTGTTCTCCATTTGTAGTTTGTTGGTCCATCTCAGAGCCGGGAAAATTTCAGTTGCCTTGAAAAGAGCTTGGTTTTTATTTTAAAGTTTCAGTTAATTTCATGCAAGAATGGTTTTAGTCTTATGATCAAAACAAGTAATGTACTGTAGTATAACATAAATTGTCATGACTTAAATAGATTTAGACTTGACAGACTGTGTAGTATCCAAGTCGTTCAAGTATAAAGCAATGAATGACATTATGCCTATCACAAGAAATGTGGCTGTCAACTGCAATTGCTTCTGTAGCACTTTGGAAACAAGGACAATTCAAATCTTCAAATAACAAAACATCTGCTTCTGTATTGCTTTTTTTTCTCTGGTTTTTACCACTGAACTACTTTCATTACTAGCTTTTTTGATATCCCTCTGTAACATTCATCACTTGCCTCAAAATGTGATATATATCCTTGTATAATCAGAATGATAATTTCTATATAATAAGAATTGTATTTACATAGCTCACAATCATAGGAGAAAATTCCTTGTAAAATCACAGCAGAATGAGCTGATAGAAGGGCAGAAATCAGGCCGGTCATGAGTAGTAAGGAGAAGGAGAGTTAGAAAGCCTGTAGGAGCTCAGCATTTCTGTCCATAAACCCAAGCAGAAATGCCATTAAAGGGAACAGCGTGTGTGACAGTGAGCTTACAAGGTACAGGGTGCTGCACAGCCTTACAATTGCAGGAAGCATCTTGAATTTTCAGCACAATGTTCTTACTGGAAATAGTGCTAGTGGAGAAAGATGGAGGATGCGGCGGAGATCAGTCCCTGCTCAGGTCTGTGCACATGTGAGAAGCTGCTCCTGACATAATGAGAGTCCTGTGCTTGAATAACCCTGTACAGCTGTGCTGTGGGCCTGCAGGCCAGCTCTTTGCTCAGTTCAAGTAGCTCTTGGAGAAGAGATTGGCTTCATCCATGTCTTCTGGAGCAGCAGCTGTTCCTCCAGTAATTGAAATTATTCCCTGCCTGGCTTGTGCTGAGCCCAGCAGCAGCTGAGTCTGGCCCCTGGCCAGGGGAGCAGCAGCCAAGCCCTGCTCCAGAAACCCTGTGTGCTGTGAGGAGAATGGCCCCATCCTTCGACTTGGATGCTGACCTTCTGCACGGTCAGAGCTGACATTAGCTAAGGCATTATCCAGTGAGAAGTGCAGGAAGGCTTTGTTGCACTGTCCTGGTGTTCCGTGTCCAGCCGTGCCTCACTGCCTGTGGCCCCGTGCTGAACACTCAGTGCACATCATCTCCAGCTGCAAGTGACGGAGGTGTTGTGGGCCAATTACACATGTCACTCCTCAAACTTTGGTGTGTGTCCTATTTTGGATAACACTCTTTTTTCTTCTTCAATAGGTCATTTACCAGGCAGTAGCCTTGCCCCCTCTTCACCCAAGGAACAATCTCTATCCTCTCAATGTGATTACAGCCCATTTCATTCCATAATAGGTTTCTTTTATTATTCCCTCAGGCATGTAAATCAAATTTTGCTCAGTACCAAAATCTTTGTTCTACACAGAATGCTGGCATCAAGTGCAGTGAAAGAATAGCTTCGCTATTGAATACGGTCTGTGTTAATAGAACTCCACTATCTTTTTTACTTTGAAAGTAAACATCTGTCAAAGTTTATTTTCTCTGTCAGAAAGACAGGAATGTCTTAAGGGAAAGCACACAATAAAATCAGATAGATTATTCTGCAATTATACCTTTCTCTGTCTAAATGTTTAATTAGATAAGCTGCCACGGAGACAGCGATTATTTTGGCATCCATCTGTCCCATTTACTGAGGTTACAAATGCAGTGGGAGTCTTGCAGATTTGATCACAGCAGCCACAGCAAAAGCAGGGAGCTGTCAGTCTCGAAAAAGGACAATTTCAAACAACTTTTCAGCCCAGCTGGGTGGCCCCTTCTGGTAGAATAGCTGCCAGTGGCTGATCTTGTGCTATCAGAGTTTGGGATGTATCAACATGAGTGCACACCATAGAATCATGGAATGGTTTGGGTTGGAAGGAACCTTAAAGACCATCCAGTTCCAACCCCCTGCCATGGACAGGGACACCTTCTATCAGGTTGCCCAAAGCCTCATCCAACCTGGCCTTGGACACTGCCAGGAACTGAGCAGCCACAGCTTCTCTGGGCAACCTGTGCCAATGCCTCCCCACCTTCACAGTAAAGGATTTCTTCTTAACTTCCTATGTGTAAATATAATACTTGAAGACACAGCATCTTTCACCCCTCTGCAGTTGCTGTTCTTAAATAGGTTTTTATGCTTGGTTTCAAAAGTTGTATGTGTCCACCACAATATTAGTTTGATTGCAGATATTTTAGCTACCATGGTAATACAGGTTTCTGTTGCAGGCCTTGCTTCATGCTGGGTTCAGAAAAAGCACAGAGGAGAAGCCATGATTTCCATCACACAGAGTCTGCAAGCTCAGGCAGTGCACAATAGGATGAAGAATATAAAAAGAGAATGAGGCATATAAACTTGCAAAAATTGCAGATTTTTGCCACTTGATATGTAAATCTAGCTCAAGCCCATAAAGGCACAGAAATATTCAGACATGGGGCCAGAAAGATTTTGACTATAAATAGCAGGGCTGCCCAGTCCTGGGGTTATCAAGGACTTTGCTGTGTAGAAAGTATTGCTTTGTGTTTTCTAAAATTGCAGTCAATAAATATTAAGTGTAAAGGCTCCATTACCATTAAAGCTCACAATATTAAAAGTATTTATTTTCATGAAATCTCATAAGGATGTTTTATGGGTGATATTAAGCCAATGTGAAGCCCACCTAGAAGACTTGACCTAGGGTATAAAAGCTAACAACTTGAAATGGCATTTGTATGGCCAAACCTAAAGTAAGAGTCAACTTCAAATTAATAATTTTGAATTTGAATTTTTATCTGTGTGTCTAAGCCTCCATTATAAGCACAGGTCATGGAGATTTAGTCCATCCAGATATGGACAGATTCTGATGCCTGTGAGTGATGAGCTGAATCAAGTCCTTTGTATTGACACCCAAGAACTTATGATGTACTCTGAGTATCCCTGCTGAGCTCTACCTTCAGAAAAGCACATTCCACACGTAGTCCTGTATATTATCTGGCAGCCTTGGGTATTATCTCATGTACTTGGGGCATCCCAAATGGAGAAGAGGAGTTTCCAGGATATAATTAATATCCTTCAATTTTGAAAAGGTCAGTGGGGTCAAAATAGTTAATATGATTTCATATCTAAGTCCCAAAATGAGTTAAAGCAATGGTGTGAGAAGAATCCCAGCTTATTACACTGTTACTTGGCATAGTAGATTTTCCTTCTACACTTCTTTTTTGGACTTTTCATTATTTATTCTTGTATCACTGAAAAACCCTTGTGGCCTTTGAAAATGTATTAAACAGAGCCTGTCAGTGGCTTTTAAAAGATGTAAAAAATGCTGAAAAATAGTGGGGGACATTTCACCCCCATCAAAAAAGAAGAGACATTAAATAATGAGTTAGAAGAGGATAAGGTCTCCAATTCCACTCTTTTCCTGGTTTTCCAGTTTTAGATTGTTGTTTAATAATTCTTTCAGTATTACAGAAGTCAGATATTTTATTTTTGGATGCTGTTTTGAAGCCATTTGGTGAAGGGTTTTATAGGAAAAATGGAAATATATGAGATATTCACAATGAAAGAACAAGGAATGCAAAATACAGCTGACTTCAGTTTTGTCTGCAGACTTGAATTCAGGCCACGAGCACTGATAAATTTGCTAATAAATCTCATCCAGGTTATGTAGTGTTTCAAAACCAGTCTCATTTGTAGCTTCCGCTAGTTTTACTCTTATTGTACTTTGGGGTACATTTTGAACCAAAAATCAGGATGTGCAGTTTGCATGCTATCATTTCTATTTGCTTAACATACCAAAATCAGATGCTGTTGTGTTCGTAGTGTTCCATAATCTTTATCTGTATGCCCACAGCCACAGCATAGGAAATTTAGAAATATAATCCTTTCTTTGAAATACTCATCACAGTTATGTTCCTTCATGCCGTTACAGGGCAAAACCACTTTTTTTTTTTAAAATCAGAGAGATGGAGAGATTAATGCTTCTTCATCATCTGCTTTTGCAGATGTTACTGAAACAGTTCATAAGAGACAAATGTCATTGTAAATCAATATTTGTAATTGCAGGGTAGAATGATCTGTTTCCAATGGCTGAAGAGCAGCTAAATGCAGACACAATTACAAAACTGTAACATAGCAAACAAGCAAACCTGCCCTCTGAAACGAGTACATTACTTGCCATGGATTAATTTACTGTGTTGTAAGAACACTATTCAAGTATTAGCCTATGATTTTTTGTTCTCCTCATAAAAACACACTCTACTACATTCGTCTTCTTCAACCTCATCATCCTCATCTAAACACTAATATTGACTGTACACAATATCCTCAAACCCATTTTTTCTCTGTGTCTCTGCTCTTGACCTCATTTTTCTCCATCAATATTATTATTCCAGTATTTGTGTCCTCATCTCCCTTCCCCTCCCCCAAACCTATGGATGTTATGATTTGAAACACTGGAATTCTACTGCTGGATAAAAACCAGGCAAGTTCATAAGCCCTAAGCCTTTAACAAGACAGAAAATGAACCATAAAATACGCATCACTCACAGGCCCAAGACAGTCTGGTTCCAATTACCTGTAGTGGTTGCTATAACAATAATTCTATAGACGAGCTCACAGAGTCACACTCTGGGGAGATACTGATTTTTATTTTTTTCCAAAAATACTAAGCATTGGTAAGCAGTAGCACCCATAAGAGCAGCAAAGCACTTCAGAGTGAACCATCAGGTTCAGTGGCATGTTAAATGCCAACCAGAAGTACCAAGAAAAAAATACGAATTTTTGTGATCTGGTTTCTTGTATAGGGCATCTGAAGACAACAAGCTCAACAAGACAAAATGTTTCCCTTGTAACTGCCTGCAAAATGGTCTTGAAAAGGCTGCTTAGGAAAAAAAGCTTTTTCCAACCAGGGGAAGTATTTTACCAACATTTGCAATTCTCATGTATATGATTCTTTTATGAGCTGATTAAAAATTATTCTATACTTCAATTGACATGATTCAGAATGAATTTATGTATTCTGATATTAGATATGGCCAATTGCCTCCGTGTTCTCACCATTGCTGGTACTCAGGATTTTGTCTATTTTTTTAACACAAAAAAGAAGAAAAAGCTTTCATTTCAGCCCCGTCAAGGTCAAAGCAAGTTTAGAACATTTAATTTCAATTTTTTTCCTAGAAAAATAAAATCAAATTTTTAATTTGAATTTTTGTTAGATGTGACAGTTTTATTCTAACATGAGGAGAGAGGCTTTGCTCTTTGTGACAAACAAACACTAGCAATTTGACTCCTTTTTTATTTCCTTCATGGAAAAAAATTCCCTAAAATTAATTTTAAAACATCATTTCATGTATTTCAATTGAATTTCAGCTTCATTTTAATTTTTAACTAGCTTATATTATTTTTAAAATGTTTTTGTAAATGTATTGAATTATATTATATTTTCAACAAATAAAAATATAAGATACTTGTACTGTTACATTGTTACCACTCAGTCTGTAATGGACTGTCAGTCTCTGAATCAATAACAACCAATGCAGTTGAGATATTGAAACAAAAAAGACAAGAAAAAAAAAAGGCAACCAAAAAAACCCCAGAACAACAAACCAAAACAACAAACTTAATGCAACATTTGAAATTAATTACATTTAAGACCTGAAAATTAAGACATTCTGCTTAGGAAATTTTAGCATACTTTTGTTAAAATGTAGTCCAGTTAACTATGTCTCATTTATTTAGAGCTGTTACCAAAATCCTGATCTCCCTTAATCCTCACTAGGATGAACTGAATTTGGGAGAGTAGTATGGAAAAGAGTCCCTCTATTTTCATAGTCCTCCTATGACCTTTCCTTATATTCTCTATGGATACCTACTGTTAGCAGCTGCTGGAAGCAGGATGGTGGAGAAAATGGATCTTCTTTGTTTTTTAATCTGATACAGTGTCTTTCATGGTCTTAAGTTAACTAGCAGAGCAGACATCTTTGAGATTTAACAAATTGAGCAATGAAGATTATTAAGAAGAAAAAATATTGATTAATCTGTGACATTTGTAGCAGACTGAGCAGAGCACCAAGTTGCATCCATGCCTATGCAGAAAATCTCATTTTCTGTCTAGGGCCCATTTGCTCTGACAGGTAATACACTTTTATGTGGCCACAGAGACCTGACTTTGGGTGGTTTAAGTCAAATTTGTTCACACACACATGCACACAGAGCATTTGGAAGTGGTGTGTCTGGACTCAGAAATAAGAGCCATGTCCTGGTTTACAGCATCCTTGACTACTGAACCAGCCTCTGAGTCAAAACCTTTCATGGATTTGCAGCTGGGAGATAGCTCAGCCTCACAAGGGGACCCAAATTTTCTTTCCTGAGCTTTACACTTGTTTTATCCAGCAGATGTCTCAGCTGGAAAAGAACAGAAAAGGAGGATCAAATCCATCAACAAGGGAAAATATTGTTCCTCCACTTTCTTCCCAGAGTACTTCTAGCCTAGCCTTCCTGATTTCTCCAGAGAAACATTCTTCTCTTTCATTCCCCCAAACTCAGCCATCTGATCCACCTTTTCTGGTCAGCCACGTATGTCAGAACAGCAGCTTCATAATCCTGCAAAGGACCCTAAACCACGGCACAGAGGACACAGAGTATAGTTGCTTTAGCATGAGTGCCTCTGGAGAAAATAGATGTGTTGGATTTCTGAGACAGCTTCATGTTGCTGAGAGATGTGACATGGGAGCTATGAGTGACCAGCATCTATCCAGAGCAGCAGCTCTCCTGGGCTCTCCTGTGACCCCAAACATCCTGGGGGCAGAGCAAAACTCAGTTGCTGTTTCTCCTGATTTAATGCTCTCATGCTTTTGCTGTCTCACTGGGACCTGCACCTTGATTTTTCTTTCTTTGCTTATACCCAGTCTTGCAGAACACTTGTTCAAGTGCTCAAAGTTGATGCATCTGCCTGACCTTATTGATTCCTCTGAAGTGCAGGAGAGAAAGAGAAGGAATATTTTTGCCTTGTGCCACTTACCCAGAGTGACTCAGGAGTCTGGTCTGTAAAGCTAAGTGACTTGCTTTGCACTTGCAGATTTAGAGTTTTAGACCAAATTCTCCTGAGGAAGGGAAGAGGGAAGAATCTTCAAAGGTGTGATAAAAATCCATGCTCTTATGTTAAATGGGTATTTTTGAAAATTCCCCTTCCGCCATCCTTATTTTGTGCAGTGCCCCACAAGTATCTGGTATTACTAGTATTGTAAAACTTAATGAAAGGACACACAAAACCTTGGGTTTTCTGCACGTATTGAGCAAACCTGGGGCTGTTTCCAAGTCAAACACAGCAAATGCAAATTTTGCTTGTACAAAGTTACAAAGACACCCTCATTGATCCTCTAGAATTTGCAAAAGTGTGGGTTAGTTGTCCAGGTCCCCTCCATAGTTAATGACAAGAAGAGACTAGAAAGAGAGGTCTGATTACCCTCTTACCTGGTTCCAGCCTTGACGTGCAGTGAATTTATGCTTTCAGCTGGTCTTGTTACCCATTGACTTCAAAATGAGTCTGGACAAGAATAGATTAACCTAGATTACAAAATTTGCTTTTAGACAGATAAAATCAGGCAACGGAAATCCCATTGTAGCTTACCAGGGGACAGATAATGAGATGGACAACCTTTATGTGTTCACTGAAAAATAGTCAACCTAAATTTTATGCTGGATCATGGAGAAGATGTTGAGATGTTGCCTCGGGGGCTCTCAGTGCTGCACTGGCTCCTACAGTCAGTGCAATGAGACTGTTACGTTTCTCCTTTTTCCACTGCAATGCCCACAAGCAGAGGGAAAGGTGACTTTTGCTGAAGTCCCAGATCTCCTCGAGAGAAATTGCAATAAAATTTTGTGTGGATTCCCCAGCAGTTAGGGTGAAAACTAATTACCTGTGCATAAGGAAAGCAGATGATTTGCAATGGGGTTGCACAAATGTCAGAATCTGCGTATCAAGATGCAGCAGTCCAAGGAAATTATTTGCTTTTATAAATGTCCGTGCCTCTAGAGACTTGTAGACTAGACATAGCCAAAGGAAAATTCTTGACTACTCCTGCTGGATTCAGTAATATAGTTCAGTAAAATGGAATTTAAGTTGAAATGTGAACAAAGCAGCATGTGAAAGGGAAGGAGTGTTTAATCCATGTTGGACTGCCTGTTAAATATCTTGAAAAACAGAATTTTTCTTTGTCTTCTCACCATAGTCCCGTAAATTGAAAACTCTGTGAAAATCAGCATATTGCCTTCCTGTTGCCGAGAAGGACATAAGCTCTTGCAACCTGTACCAGATAAAGTGGAAATCTCTGCAAATACACAAAGATTGCACATTCATTTAATAAACTGTAATAGCAATCTTAAATGAAAAATTCAAGGCTTTCACAACAATCACACAAAAGTCTCAAAGAGTACAAAAATGGATTCCCACGGTTGGACAGGGCAGCCTGGTCTGCTCCCGGCAGGGGGTTTGGAATCAGATGTTCTTTAAAGTCCCTTCCTACTCAAACTATACCCTGATTCTGATATATACAAATATATACACATGAAAATAGACTTTAAAAGCTATTGGCATAAGAGACAACTGTGACATTTTAGCTTCAAAACGCAATCTTTTAGAAAATGAAAACTAGACTTCCTGGGGAAATTTATTTTCTTTCTAAGTGTGTATAATAAAAAGAGACATAACGATTATGATAACAGTTTATTCAAACATATAATGTTTCCTCTGCAGAGGCAAGCCAGCAGCATTTTTGGCAAATGGCATCTTTCTAAGGGCAGAGGTGATCTGGCTCTCTGTGAGAGCAGAAGAGACTGGCAGTTTGAACAAACACCATTTTATGTGAGGGTATCCTGCAGGAGAAAGTAAGTTTCTTCTAGGGAAAAAATGTTCAAAAACAGACAAAAAGGTCAAAACCTGGCCATCAATCCCATTAGAAAATAAAACACATTTCACACCAAATCGCATTCTCAACAAGCCTGTTCAGGAAAGAACCCAAGAAAGGGGAATCTCCAGAGCTGCTGGGAAGGTAAAGGTGCTATGGAGGGAAGGAAGAAGAGGCTAATAGGAGGGGGATAGAAATGTCAGTGTGATGACATTCCAGGGGGAAGGAAAAGAGAGGAGTCTGTATTTGTGCCTGCTGTTTTGACAAGCTTCACATTGAGCAGCAGTCAGAGAAAATTGATAGGAACTGGTTTTAAGACGAAAACAGATCTGCATCAGCTTTTCCAGAGTACAGTGACTCAGCCTGAGCAAACCTGCAAATCCAATATCTCCAAGGTTAAGCTTAAACTCACAAAAATGCAAAGGCAGTATTCCATACCTTTGAGACTTTGGATGATTTGTATGGCAATGTTACTTTTATTGTGGCACCTAAAAGAAAATTTGTCTTGAGGTTTTGTTTTCTAAAATGTCTTTTTACATTGCACATGTGTAAGGGTTTAATTATGAAAAACAAAGGAGCTTTGTACATTGAAAAATTACATTAAATTAGAATTACGTTTTGGGAGAGCACTTTAATAACTGCAGATATTCTGGGAGAATTGTAGAATTGTTATTATCACCTAATAAAAAAGTTTTGAAAATAAGAGAATGTAGAGGCATAATTAAACCTAAAATAAACACAGTTTAGAAACAGAATTGTGTGTTTTAGTTATCTCAACAGCCTTAATTCAGCCCTAGGAGAACACTTTGAAGAAGCTGAGTAAAAAATGCAGCAATCCTGGTGCTAAGAAATTTGTCATGTTTGTCACATATGGGCTACTATATTAAGATTAATCATCCTGTTATGGTCCATGTCATGGTGGGGGAAAGCAAAGATTTTTATAACAAGTCCTTGTTCCCACTCCCAAAAGAATCTGAAATACAAATCATTAGTCAAGTGCATATCCAGTATTAAAGATGTGACTTTCCTGTTTCTGCTGTTCATGAGGCCAGCAATGTTCTGGCTGTTTCAGACTGCACATTCCCTTTCCCAGACACGTCAAGTTCCTCACTGCAGGCACTCCAAGACACCTTTCTTGCAAACACTAACTATAGAATAGTATATAGCAGTATATTGAGTCATAGAAGGTTGGAAAAGACCTCCAAGGTTGAGTCCAACTATTAATCCAATGCTGTCAAGTCCACCACTAAACCATATATGTATGTGTCTCTGTAAGTGCAGACTCTATTTGCACAAAGAAGTAATGGTAAGACAACCTAACTGCACTTCCTTAACTTCTGGGTGCTTGATTTAGCAGCTTTCAAAACGCACTTTTG
Organism: Gymnorhina tibicen; assembly: GCA_013399875.1. Classification (NCBI taxonomy): domain Eukaryota; kingdom Metazoa; phylum Chordata; class Aves; order Passeriformes; family Artamidae; genus Gymnorhina; species Gymnorhina tibicen. Next base: position 66,587 of record VXAZ01005369.1, on the reverse strand, counting down.
ACAGAGCAGTTATTTACATGTGTCCATACAAGGCATTGCTGGGAAATAGTGTTTTTTTCTAGGCACAGGTTAGGTAATTAAGCAATTTCCTAGTGGGTTTTTTTATGGATCAGTATTTCAACTGGCTTTTAGGCACACAGTGTATGTAGTATTATTCCTATAGTTTTAATTATCAGCAAGAATTACGAGAGTAACACTATAGGTTTGTCAGGAAATTGAGTGAAGGGTTGGATGTGGGAACAGAAGTGAACGAAGAACAGGATCAAGGTGGGACTGGTTCATAAGCTCCTCTCTCACCTTGGACTGTTCTTTATACCAAAGTGTCTGAAGGCCAATTTGCCTCCTGCTCATTAGGCCTAACAGAAAGGTTCTGAATCATTTACCCTGGAGACTGATTTCTTGCAGAGTTTCCACAAGGTCAGTGGAAGGAAATCATCACCAAAGAGGGAAAATGGCCTAATGGTGATTCAGCAGTTAAGGATTTTGGAGACAATGATGTGAGGAGCCACTGGCCTGAAAGCTGACCTTGGCTTGGAACCTCTCCTGTCCCATCTTCCCTGTAAGTGGGAGTGACACTTCCTCACCTCACAGTCACATAGGGAGCTACAGGCATTAGGGCAATGCTGTAAGGAAAAAAAGTGCTTTGGGCACCTGTATATTTGGGAGAAGGAAGCCTGAGCAATTGAATCTGCTCTAGACAATTTGAAAAAAACTTTTTAAAATCTGAGAGCACCATGAATATGTCTATCTCTGAGGAAAGCCAAATATGGTTATGTTTGATGACTCTTCTTGGGTATTGCTGGAAAACCACACTGGAAGTGGCCAGTCTCTTTCAGCAGGTGGAAAAGACTGAACTCCTTGCGGTGTTCTCTTCTCCCTCACTGTTCCCTGAGCACATTCATGGACCAATGACACATTGACTGTGAGATCTGTTTTCCCTGGAGTCCGTATTCTAATTGCTGAGAGTTCCAGGCATTTGTAACTTTTTTCCTTTGCAATATAATACAGACAGGGCAGACAACTCCAAGGTCGTCAGGAGTGCTGAGGCCTTCTGGTTCAAAGGCAAGATCTGTGAGGGCTTCTCTGAACCATTCTTCTTGTATTCTCTCTGCTTCATGGTCTCTCCCCTCAACCCATATTCGACCTTATTCTTAAAAATTTTGGGAAAAGTAATGAATTAACAAATTTTTCTGATAATACTACAATATTAGGTTTAGCAAAGGAAAAGTCCTGTGCTGTGTCCCTTGTGTCCCTCTCACAGAACTCACTGACTGGCAGGTGAAGCTCGGTGGAGGTAAATATGAAGTGACACATGAGATAAAAATCAATGCCACTTGCCTGTGGAACATGACAGATTCTGAACTGACCATTACCATTCATGTGTGAGAACTTGGGGTTGTGACAGTACAGTGAAGACATCAGCTTGGTGCACTTCAGCTGTCAAGAAAGCAAGTGAAATGTGAGCAATTATTAGAAAAGGGCTGGAGGAGGAAGGGAAGAGCACTACTGTGCTCTTGGGTTAATCCATATCTTGCCCACATTCACATGATACGTACAGTTATGGTATTCCCATCCTGCAAGATTTATATGAGGCTTGAAAAGATTCAGAGAAGCATCTCAGGTACAATCAATGTGACAATCAATGTGAGAAACTGATTCTGTACCAGGAGAGACCAAGCTGGAAGCCTTCAGTCCAGACAAGAGACAGCTTAGGGATAAAAAGGGGAAATGCAGCTGAAGTCTGTAAAAGATGTTTTTGGCATGGAAATGTTTGTTAGGCTAGATAGTTTACAACGTCTTCAGTACAAGAACTTTGGACATCCAGTTAAACTGAAGGGAAGGAGACTGAGAAGAAACAAAAAGTATTTTTTCATCATATTGCATGTAGTTAATCTGTGGACTTCCTTCTGCAGGATATAGCAGGTGACAAGTTTTCCAAAGATGAGAGGAAACACTAGACAGGTTAATGAAGGACAAAGTTATCAAGCATTCATAAATTGTTAGAAATTATGTTGAAAAAGAAAAGAAAAAAGGAAAATAAAAGAAAAAAAAAGAAAAATAGCAGGAAATGTCCAATAAACCTCTGGAAATATATCTTTTAAAAAATCAAATTTTTTTTTAATATTTCCCTGTTGACTGCCATTATCATTACACCTTGGAATAGCTTTCATAATGAGTTAATTGCCAGGTAATGAATATCTGTGCCTTTAGCCAATGGCTTCTAGGCAAGACAGCCATCTTTGCTGATAAAAAGATCACTGTATTCTTCTGATACAAAGCTTCTACAAGACTGGTGGTGTAGAGGACCTGCCCCCTTAGAAGACTGAACCACATGGTTGCACTCCTGTGACTGCACAGACAAAACGAGCAGTCATAAAGGTGCACAAATAAGAAATAACAAAAATTGAAGAGTAAGCAGCCAGGGAAGGTGAGGGTGATAAGAAGAGAAAACAACTCTTTTTTTATTTGCTATGGATGTTGAAAAACTTTGCCCTTGGAAGTGACCTGTAGCATAGCCAGGTAAGCTCTTTAGCCAAGACTAAGTGCAGAATAATGATGGGACTTTGTGGATTTCGAAAGGCAGCTGTTCCCATGCCTTTGCTGCCACCGCAATGATTTGAGATTGCAAACAGATGGGAAGGTAGTCAGCATAACAACAGGGGAGGCATCCATGAAAACACACATTTCTTAATACGTGACCATGGCTGAAAGGAAAAAAAAACTGTAAAAGTTGATGGGCTGCAGATATCCAGTTTCTGTCAAAATAGTATAAGCAGAAAAAAAAAAAAAATCACTCTGGCAAGATAAACTAAGGTTAAAGTATAAACAGTCTTCAGTCTCCTGTAGCCTGGATCATCCTGCCTGCATGACAGGATCAGATTCTGTTCAAGCTCTGAAAGCCCACAAGACCCTCTGGCTGGAGGCCCTGGATGCAAGCTCAGTTTCAGGGTGTACCTTGTACAAGTGCCTTTAATGAGATCAGATATTTGGCAAGTCACTTGAAAAATATCTGAAGGACTGCAGTGAGCTTAGCTCTCCATGTAAAAATCCTGCTAACAGCTGGGCCAGCAGCTAATGTTGCTGCAGAACTGATGTGAATTTTATTAAACTGAGGTTAAACTAGACAACTTTTGCTTCTCTAGGTTTTTCTGCTAAGTGTCCATGTAGAACCACAGAGTGATCCCAGCATGTCACCTGGCCCAGAACAGCAGCTCCTGGATATGCTGCATCACAACCTGTGGTGTCCAGTGTGCCAGTTAAAGGACTTGAGAGAAGCATGTTGTACCCCCACAATGTCAAGGCTACTGGACACTGTTTTTCTGAGCCTCAGAGCCCTCCAACTTCCCCTCTGAGTCTGGGAGTGATACACCACCCTACACACCTGTGACTCCAGCCTTGTGCTTAACATGACCTTTCCATGAAGGCAAGTTAACACAGCAGGTGCTGAATGAGTTAGGGTCAGAATGAGCGCACTCTGCTCTCATCATATTTCTCATCCACCTTTCACAAGATGAAGGAATTTTTTTTGCCAGTGACATAGAAAAATACAGCAGGCAATGGTTAATACCAGTGGTTCAGGCTGTGTCCCAGGGAGTGGCCATGCACCTGGCATGGATAGGGCAGCAGTTCAAGAGTGGGGTTACTTTCAGAAACCTTGAAGTACCCTTTAGGGCTTGCAGACCTTCAGCCAGGAGCTGCCTTTGTGGCCCTGGGAGGTTCAGTCTCAGAGCAGCCACCCCATGTACTCAGCAGCAACATCTTTCAAACCTTACCATGATTTCTCCTTGGACCACACAAGCCCCACAGTCACCAGATGAACATCTTGACATCTTCACTTGACTGCTGAAGCATGATCCATGTGTGAAAAGGGCATATTAACAGTAAGGCTTTGAACTCAAGTCCATAAAGATGATGTTGCAACGATTTTAGCACTAGGTACACACTTCATAAGATATTCTGAGATCAAGCAGTAAAAAAATAAATGCTAAAAATTGCCATAGGAAGGATGAAAGGGATGGTTGTTTCTTGTTTGAAGAGCATTGACTAAAGCATACCATTATGAGGTTATGTTTATTTTACAGGTGAAAACAAAGACAAGAATAACCTTAAAAACTTCTGGGCAGAATAACTTATTATGACCTTGTACAGTGCAAAACAACAGCTCTTCTAGTGACCACTCAAAACCTGGGAGTGGAACATTTCAGGGAGTGGTGCTTTAATAGATGAATGTTGTACAAGCACAATGGAGAGGGAGCAAAGCTTTTAGAACTAACCCTGTGGTTCAGGAGCTTAAGTCCCATTTCCAGAAGGAGCAAGCACTTGGAAGACAGGTGTTCAGGAAACCGCTCTGAAAATCAAGTTTTGGTTTCAACATCACTTAAGAGACCTCTTCAAAATATTAACAGAGAGCCTGGACTTGAATCAGCTCAGATTCCACCATGTGTTGGGAAAGAATGAACTTTGTCCCCTTTTTTATGGAACAGAGAAAAGACAAATTTGGCCATGATACTGTGAATACAGAGCTTTCTGCTTTGGTTCAGTTCTTGATCACATGAGTGAGGCGCTGATTTTCACCTGCACACACCCCACTGCTATCCTTTAACCTTGATCAAGCTACATTTTTACACAGGAGCAAGGAGGAAAAACAGACTATACCTTTCTGGAATTACTGATTTTTTCAGCATCAGTATCCTGGCAAATAAATTGTAGGCACTTCTGTAATATTAAAGGCAGCAACAAACAAGTGTTCTCATTCAATCCATGATTCTGGAAATTCATTGTGCACAGGGTAAAGTGTGGTCACTGCTATCAAAGTATATTGTCTAGTCTGAGAACAGAATTTTGGATGTGAACCAAAGCTTTCTTGAGGGAGATAAGCTTGTTATTCAGACAGTAAAACGTTATGATTAACACCTGATGAAGCATTAAAGAACCATAAAAATTCTGCTACCTTGGAAAGATTACTTAGCAGGAGACTGCCTGTGCTTTGGCAAGCAAGTGTGTAGCAGCTGAACTTGGTGTCTCAGCTTTCCATGAAAAAGTGGATTTATGCAGTCATTTTGTGGTGCAAAGAAAGCAGAACCGCCCAGTCAGCTACAGACATGAACAGGCAGATTGTGCTTCTGTTCACACGGGAATGCCCCAGTTTCCAGGAATTCTTACCCCACCTATGAATTGTGAGTACAAAAGAAATTAAGTGCGAGTGAAGTCCGATTTATGTTTGCTTTCACAGCTTGTCAGGCACGGCTTTTTGTAACTCTGCATACTTCTTTCATTGTGTTGAGTAGTAAGGATGATGTGCTCCCCCTACTTGCGATGGCACTGTTCATTGTGGAGGAGACAGTGCATGCCCAGGTCCCATCCCAGCTTGTATCAGGAACTTGACAGATCTGGCAAAGTGCTAAAGTGGGTGCCTTGATGAAAATCCAGACCTATGTACACTCTGAAGGCTGTAAATGGGTCCCGTTTGGACCAGTCCCTAGCGCTGATCCCCTGTGGATGCTGCTGAACTGGAGCCTGGTGGGACATCCAGGCCTATGCCTTCGGACTTCCATGGAGTTATGTTCTTTGAAGTTCCCAGTTTAGTCTGAAATGATAGAAGTACCCTTAGGGACAGGTTATGTAAAATTGACAGAGTCTTGAGTGATGCTGACCAGCCTCATTAACAGGCTCTGCTGAATATCAGCTGCTGAGCCACAGGCTTGCATTTTTTAAAAGCAAATGGCAATGCTGAGTCATGTGGAGTTACTAATTTTTCACATTCAGTTTAAGAAATCCTAAAATGTTTTAAGGTGTCTAGACTTTTTTTTCTTTTTCTTCTGAAATGAGGCTTCAGAGGAAAATGAAAACTAACAGCCAACACTAGAAAACCTAGGTCATTGGTCCTGAAGTGAGACTAAAAGGGAGTAATGGTTCTGTTCAAACTGAACACAAGCACAGTTAGCACATGGGCAGGTTTACACCTGTACAAAGTGAGACTGAGTTTCCCCAACCCTGCTCTGAGCAGATGGTGATTAAGGCAGTGGATTAAGATGGACGATTGAGTTTCAGGTCTCTGCATATGGGATAACAGGCAAGAACAGTACACATCTGCCAGAAAATCAAAACTCTATGCCTGTTATCCCTACCTATCAATAAAAGTGATAATGCTGTGTTTCACATACCCTGTTTGCACAGTAAACTCTTCACTGCTGTGCCAGATCAAGTCTTAATATGCATAACTAATGTAATGGTTTCCAGCCTCATTTGGGACCTCCAGCAAAGCCTGTAACCCAAATAATGCCAAGCTGCGATGCGTGGGGGTAAACAATTCAAGAGCATGGGAGGCAGAGAGGAATCACCCTCTGTGTAAGAGCTTCAGGGAAAGCACTAAGCAAGGAGGTCCTGGCACCTCCACACGTCCTTCACCTGTCCCATGCTGGTTTGATCAAATGGGCAAGTTTGCCCATGCACTTGACTAATATATGCCTCAGTTCTCATGTTTCCTGATTGCCAATTTGGCTGATTCCCTGCTTCCGTAATTTCATTAGACTAACTTTATGTGGTGTGAGTATTTGCACACATAAAAAAGTAGTATTTTTGTTGAATGCTAGTTGCAGGCTAATGTTCATGGGTTGAGGAAAAGAAAAAAGGGATCTGAAATACAATTTAAGTAATACCCAAAGCCCTGATGTCTTCTTTACATTTGAGGATAACAGAGAGGGAAGGAGCTGAGACAGAATATCTGCCAGTAATTAGAGACTGGATTTAGGTTATAACAGCCAAGTCCTGGAGAGCCCTTCTTTCAGCAGCAGGTCAGCAGTCTTATGGATGGGCTTCAGTGGAGTTTTTCATCTGATTGAAGTTTATCCCTTTTTTTGCAATGTCTGAAAGGACTTCCTTGGTAATAGGTAGTTAACATGATAGTATGGAAATATTTTATTATCTTGCAGCAAATGTTTTTCCATATTCTATAGTGGAAGTGTCCACCCACTGAATTCAGGACAGTTGGCAGCATGATGATGACAAAGGAATAAGCTTGGGGCAGGGAAAAAGTTGTGATTACTGTGAGAGAAGAAGTCTAAATAATGACTCCTCATCCAAGCTCTTTCTATTTAATTTCTTCTGCTTTTGGAGAGGGGACAATGGAGGCTATAACTTTGTAGAAGTAAAACATAGTGACCCATTTCACTTCAAGGACACTGCTTTGTATCCATCTGATGTTATTTGTCGGAATAGGAATAGTCATTATGTATGATTCTCCTCTCAATGTGAAAATGTGGATCCAGACTTGGGCAGGCTCTGGGTAAATTTGCAGCAGTTTGGAACAAGCTAAGAAGGGAGCAAAATAAACAAGTGTAGAGGAATACTTGTAGGTTCGAAAGTCGCTTAAGACTAGAAAATAATAAATGGTATGCCGAGGGGAAGATCCCCAAAGGAAACCTACTACAATTTACAAAGAAGAGTAAGATTTACAGTGGCAAGTGTGTGCATTGAGTTGCAAGAATAACAAATACCTAGGAAAATAAAATATTGAGTATACTAGCCCATGTTTGATGGGCTGGGGTTTGGGTGCTCTTGGATTGGGTTTTGAGGGCTCTTGGAGTGGGGGGAGGAGTTGTTATACTCTTTCTTGTGTTTTTTTTAGCAACCTGATGCATTTCACTTATGCCATGGACTTATATCTGTATTCAGTGATGTCTCTAGGAGAAAACACCTACGTTATTGATCACTCTGGGCAATATCAATTCCATATTTTCACCCTCTGTTTAATTCAGGGATGCAAGTGTTGCTTTTGCTGAATCTAAATGGAAAACTCAGAGATGTACTTCAGTGACTTGATAACCTGACAAACTGCACACACCCAGAGTTCAGAAAACCCAGAAACTTCATCCAAAGGAAATATGCATGTGGTCCAAGGGTGGGCCTGGGAGCCAGTTCATCTGAGCTCTTCAGATGATTCCCTCCATGACTTTGGATGAGTCACAAAAACTGCTCACATTCCCACCTGCACATGGGGAAATTTATTCTTGCCCTGCAGGTTTGTAGTTGGTCTCTGACTAAAGAATTAGTACTAGGCCTTACATGCTATATGTGGCACTGTATATAAGAATTAAATAGTTGTGGATACAACACAATCTTGATCAATAAAAATTACTTGCTTTCAAAGCTGATTTTTATTTTTTTAAATTATATATAATTTCATGTCTAATCAATTGATGTTCCTTAAATCTTAATCGGAATCTTCTATTTTCCCAGAACCTTTGTTCACGAGTTTGAAATATCATTTTAGAGACATATTTGAAGCAATAATATATTGACATCTTATCTTTGAAGTCAGTTGAATGCTTGTTAAACTTCCCATTTTCCAGTTCACGTTGTAATACGTGGAGAGGAGACTCAAGGCAACAAAGCACGAGGAATGTGCATTCTGTTCTTCTCCAATTCTCCTATGAGCTTCATGGGTCATCTTCCAGGGACATGCGTGTGTTTTTAAAGCTAAGGCAGCACTGCAGCTGCTGACAGATCAGAAACCTGCTGGATGCCTTATAAATCAGGCACAGAAGTCGTTAGAGAGAAGTGTGCATCGGCCAGCATGGGGATACGGCTGCGCGCGCAGACGGAGTTCTTTCCCACTTCATATAAATCAGTTACATTCCAGTTTGCACGGCTGTCCTCTTCTGTGCTTATTTGTCAGCGAGGCGTTGAAGGGGCTGATGGTTGTCAGTGAGATAAATCAAAAGCCGCGCTGTAACTGTTGTGGTGCTGTGTATTCCACCACAGCTTCTAAAGCAAGATATAATCAGCACTAAATTTCCAGGTCTATTTACAGCATCGGAGGTTAAGAGAGAGATGGTGGATTTTTTATGTTGTCTGATATTTTCCAGCTGTTTTTAATATGTGCATCTCTTGAAGAGCTCTGCATGAGTCATCAGCTTAGCACACAATGCTTACTTTTCATTGTTAACCTCTAATAATTCACCTTAGCAGCTCCTGTTGCACTTCTCAAACCAAGGCTATGCTAACAAATCCATTATGCTAAGAGACAGTGTAGCGCTGCTGCTGGAAGATACGCGTTTGGAATTATGTTTATTTTACACGGTTCAACATATTCTTCCATTTGCAGAGACGGTTATGCTTATCACTTGACAGCTACTGCCACAGTGAAGGTCACAGCGGGGGACAAGGAATAGTTTTCAGGACATTTAGGCAGCAGAGACAGGACAAATCCCTTAGGACAGGCTTGTCCATTGTATCAGGTGGGAGCTGGAGGCTGTAAATGACACTTTCCTCTTGTATCTTTTCTCCCTAGCTCTTTCCAAAATCATTCTCAGGCAGTATGGTTCTTCTCTCATGGGTGAGGCACAGGGGAAGATGAGCATGAAGCTGTTCTCTTCTAAGACAGGACAGTGACAGAAAGTGAATAGAAAACTCTTATTTAAAAGGGGAGATTATATGGATGAACCTTCCAAGCAGTGCCTTAGGTAAGGTCCAGGGCCTTGTTATGCCAGGTCTTGAATATTTCCCCCACTTTTCTGGACAATATATTCCAATGCTTGACTGCTCTTGCAGTGAAGCATTTTTTTCTCTATATCCAGACAAAATTTCCCTGAAGCAACTTGTGCCCATTGCCTCTGGTCCTGCCCCCATGCATCCCTGTGTAGGGAGCACCTTCACTTCTTTACAACTACCTCCTTGGCAGTGGAAGATGGTGATTAGATCTCCCTGAGCCTTTCCTTCTCTAGGTGTAGCAAACCAAATTTTTTTTTCTTTTTGACAAAGCTAATTTTCAACCTCTGTTCAAGTGTCAAGTCCTCCAAACCTCTAATCACCTCTGTGGCCCTCCACTGGACCATCTCCCATACTTCAAGGTTTCTCTTAAACTGAAAAAATCAAATCTGACTAACACATGCCAAGTAGAGTGGGATGATCTCTTCCCTTGATCTGCTGGCTACAGGACTGCAAATGTGGCCCAGAACCTTGTTTGATTTTGTTGCTGCAGGGACACATTACTCCTTCATGTTTAGGTTACTGCCTGCCAGCCCCCTTGTCCATTTCTGCAGAAACTGGAAAGCTCTTTATGGGCAAAACCAGTGTGATTGACACTGGTGGTCATAGTGTTGGTATTAATTAATTAATTAAGTAATTAACAAGGCTGATGAGGGGCTTGGAAAACAAGTCCTGTGAAGAACAGCTGAGGGAGCTGGGCTTGTTTAGCCTGGAAAAAAGGAGACTCAGGAGTGACCTTATCACTCTCTATAACTACCTGAAAGGAGGCTGTAGCCACGCAGGGGTCGGTCTCTCCTTCCAGGCAACACTGACAGAACGAGAGGACACAGACTTAAGCTGTGCCAGCGGAAGTTTAGGTTAGGTATCAGGAAAAAATTCTTCACTGAAAGAGTGACTGGGCACTGGAATTGTCTGCCCAGGGAGGTGGTGGAGTCACTGTCCCTGGATATGTTTTAAAAAAGACTGGACGTGGCACTCAGTGCCGTGGTTTAGTTGATAAGGAGATGTTAGGTTAGGCCATAGGTTGGACTTGATGATCTCAAAGGTCTTTTCCTAGTTCATTCTGTGATTCTGTGTGAATTTGTGATTAATGTCCCAGTGCTCCCCCAGAGTCTAACGTCGAGGAAATTGAACATTAAATGTTTCATGAAAATGTTTCTGCACCACCTCAATTATAAACTAAAGCAGATCCTTGTGGTCACAAAGCCAAACTCTCAAACACTAAGCAGCAGGTAAGTTTTGAACTACCCACAACAAACACAGTTCTGTCCATGCATGAGTCCACCTTCTCAGCACTAAAGGCAGGGAACCTGTGCAAAAATTAGACTACGACATATCATTAAAGACTACGCACATTGTGTACACTGTGTCAGCCATGAAGTTAACACTTGTACTGCCTAATGAACACTTAGACTTCTTTTTACATTCCTCTAAGCTGCTGGTGAAATGCTGTGACAATAAGTTAGCTATTCATTGTTTTCTTTTCTAAGTTTGATTCATTGTGTTTTACATTAATTGAAATAACTGGTTATATGACTGACCTTTTTACAATTAATTCTTTTATAAAAGTCCCCCACTCTCTGCTGCCCATCCACACTTAAGTGGGCCAAGCCTTTCAGATCTCTGTCCAGAATCTCTGCTTTGAGGTTTTCCACTGTGGCAGATGTCTGAAGGCATGCCTGGATCACTATCTTTTATTGGATTTGCTGTGTTACTTCCTGCCCTGTTTCCTGTACAATTAAATACCATCTTTGCTTTCCTCTCTGCAGTCAAGCTTTCTGCAATTATCAGCTGTACACAGTGACATTTCTCCCTTCCTCTTAAGTATTTAAAATGAATCCAAGTGTTATAATTAAGAATAGCACTTTGGAGCCATTAACTTGGATGGGTGTTTCAATACAGAGCAGCTCTCACTGTTTGTAATTCTCTGTGAGAGAAAATGACTGACTTTCACTCCCCAAACTGGTTTTGAATGTTTGAGGAAGCTGTGCTTCCCTGCTGCATTGGAAGGACATTTTGATTGCTTTGAAGTGGTGGAGAAAAAAAGTAAAAATAATACCACATTGAAAATAAAACTGGCATTTGCTGTTTCTCCTTGTCACAGATGTCAGTTTATAATTCAGAGTGGAGGTAGAATTAGGTAACAGATTTAGTTTTAGGAGCAACACTATTGTTTGCCCCATAGTTTTTCACCAGATTTTCTCGATGTTCTTGCCAACAGTAGAGGCACCCACAATTTTATGTATCTCCCAAGCTGTGTTGCTAAGGGATAGACTGTAGACACATGCTGTGATCTGTCACAAATACAGCTTAAAATGTTAATTTGGTCTAGTTATTAGCACATTGCTGATACAAAATTACAATACAATTTGGCAATGAAAAGATGCAATCTGTATTCTAATCCCAAATAAAAGTTTTAGGATTACCGATTTTAGAGTACCATGAAATTGTAATAATGAAATACTTGTCTGTGCTGCAAGATGCTGTTGAGAATTCAAGTGCAGTGATTGTAATTTCAGGAGATAATTATTTCTCTGGTAAGATCTTCCATGTAGGAGAATTTGTATGGCCTTTTTATATCGGTTTCCTGTACAGACAAATAGTTTTCATTTTATTTTCTGTTTATAGAGTAAGGCAGCCTGCAATAGAGTTGTGGTTTGCCACATTGTTCACAGGCATCATTCTCTTATATGCCTCACAGTTAAATATCTCAGGTACAGAGTAAATAATAACAAAGACAAATTAGTGGAAAAAAGAGGAGAACCTAGACAGTTGAAAGCAGGTGAACTCCCTGGATTCAGTCAGAGAAATAAGGTCTGGAGGCCTTCAGAAGATAAGGGCTACCTGGAACAAGGAAATGATGCCAGCAAATGATCCTGTGATCTCACAAAACTTCGCAGGTGAGAGGGCAAATAAAAGTTCCAACAGGTTCCTCCAAACCTGTTACAGGTTCATCCAAACATGAATAGAGCATTTGAAGATATGGAGTGCAGCAGATGGCAAAATATTACCCATCAGTTGTGGTTATTGTCACGTTTGTGCAGCCCTTGGGGTCTGAAACTCTGATGAGCAAGAACTCTTTGCCACCATCTACTGATGAACTGGGGGAAGAGACATAGTTAATTTTCTCAGATTATGTCCCTGATGGGATGGATACCTCTGAATTGTTGTTCACAACTCATTCAAGGATAGAAATAAAAGGAAAAGAGCCTTTTGTTATGTTCACAACACTTCTAAGAATCAAAGGATTAGCTCTTGTGTCATTGGATTACATAGGACAGAGATTCTGCCCTGGGGAAAACATGAGTAAAGGATCTTGATTTTCAGCCCATACCTTCTATTTTGTAATGAATTGAACTCCTCAAAGTGAGACTGGACAATGAAGCTGACCTGGATGGGGAGAGATGATAGAGGTGCAAGATATCTTTATTCATTAACAAAGGAGCTTTAATTACTTCAGGAGAGGGAAAAACCTGGAGATCCTGATCTTGCAGTACACCAAAAAGTCACTGTATCCTGAGCAAGACCCAGCACCAGCAGGGTGCTGGGAAATGAGAGAGAAGGCAGCAGTGGTACAAAGAGAGCACAATCCCAAAAAGATGCAACAGCACAGGGGCTTTGAAGGGACAGTAGGATGTCCCCTTAGGCTGCACCTTTCCTCTCCTGTCAGAGTCAATCCCACCTACGTGCTCCCCTACTCTGAGACATCACCTGGGAAATTGCCTTAGGTTTGTGGGAAGCATCTGAAGCATGTTTCCTTAGTGGAATCCTGTTATTTCACTTGGTATCTGGATTTCTTGATGCCAGCGATTACTCACAGAAAAAAAGATAGTCACTTCCTAAATATGTCAGCATTCTACTTTATTGAGGTGTCCAATATATGAAAGTATTTCTAGGAAATGTGCCTCTTTTCGTTTGAAGCCACAATGTGCCACTTTTCAGGAACTTTTCAGGAAGCAGGAGAAAGATGTTAGAAGCAAGGATAAGATCCCTAAACAGTCACATGTAAATAGATATGAATGTGCCATTTATGTGATTCCAGCCATCCAGAAGTGTGTTAACATGAATAGCCCACAACTGGGTCTGAATAAATATAAATCATCTCTTCCTACAGCCTTCTGAGAGCTTGAAATTAAAACCCTGTTTGTCTGCCAAAGGCAGGGAAGAGAGGCAACTTCATTACAAACAACGTGGGAAGATGTGGGATAGGGCCAAATGGAGCTCTTTTGCTTACTTACATATTTTCCTACCACTCTTGGGCAGTCTCCTTGAGGAAAATCACAAAATCAAAGAATATACCTTTCTGTTTGTTTGGTTGGGTTTTTAAATTTTATTTAGGGATTGAACTTGCATTAGTTACAGAGGCTTTGATGGACTTACTTCTGTCTTCCCCTTTCTTTGTCCCTTTAGCAAAGATCAGGAATCAGGACAGCAGTGCTAGAGCCTATGATGCTGCAGATTCTACAGAAAATGGATTTGTTTGGATTATCGTAGAATTATTTGGGTTGAAAGGAGTGTTAAACATCATCTACTTCTAACCTGCCTGCTGTTGGCAAGGACACCTTCCACTAGACCAGGCTGCTCAAAGCCCCACCCAGCCTGGCCTTGGACACTTCCAGCTGTCGATGGGGCATCCACAGCTTCCCTGGGCAACCTGCACCGGTGCCTCACCACCCTCACAGGAAAGAATTTCTTCCAAATATCTAACCTAAACCTCCAATCTCTCAGTTAAAACCATTCTCCCTTGTCCTGTCACTTCATGTCCTCGTAAAAAGGGCATTATAAATGCAAAGAAAATTTGTCATGTGCAGGAGGAATGTTCTGCTGAAATTCACTACATACTTTGCACATTATGTTTTCATCTCACTCACAAAACATTCTGCTTTCTCACTTTTGCATTGAATTGATGCAGAAATAAAATAAGCCCCAGTTCTTTGTGGCTTTCCTAAGGTGAAATTCCATCTCTTCTGGGTGTTTTACAACAGAGATGTACATAAACACATCTCACTCTCATTCCTATTGTATAAAAACATGCTGCTTACAGTTCTGCTCCCTGCATCCTCATATTCTAGGCAGGAGTACAGGATTAACACAGACAGCCTTTGCTATCTGACTTTCTTTTAACAATTCAGCACTTTGTATTTTTCTAGAGAGTGGAAAATCCTTAAGAGCAATGCAAGAGTCTTGAAGACTTAAAGAGATCAAAAAGGGAAAATAGTAAAAGAAAAATTTAAAGAAAATTTCCAGCTTCAGCACTTTACCTGAGATGGTGCTAAGTTGTGGAAGAGAATTGAGACAGGCTTGTGGTTCTGTTCTTGTTCTGTTCCTTATCAATTGAAATTTGATGGCCATTGAAAACAATCTGTCCCTCCAAACCCCAAGCTTTTATGAAAAATGCAAAAATGCACTTCAAACCATGTGAACCAATATTCAACAGCTGAAAGAGATTTCCACCTACCCTCCCTGCACCTGCTTAAGCTCATATTTTCAGTCTGTCTCAGTCCTTCATTTCACTTTTCCTCCTGCCAAAAAGTGAGCTAATGTCTTTTGCTGTTCCAGGGCAGGAAGAGAAAAGTGAGTCAACTCTGCATGTCCAAAGCATTTGATGACCTCATTTCTTTTTTAGCTGCCCTCATCTACATTGCCTGCCTCAGAAAATGTAGGATGACAGAAATGCTTTTCATGCCCAGCCAAGGGCCACTGAATCAAAGTCCTGAAGAGAACGGACTAATACACTGGAATAAAAATGAATTCTCATGTCTAAGTTTTCCTGCCTGAATGCTCCAGCAAGGAGACTCACAGGCTGGGTTGGGTCTGGTTTGGCCCCACGCTGCAGTGAGGAGTATTTTGAACAAAATCTTCAAACCGTGGAAACTGGTGTGCCATGTTTCCCTCACTTGAAGATAAGCTTTGTATCATAACTTCCCCAATGATTCAGACTTCTTGGATATTTGGATTTTCTTTGCTGATTAGATGTACATTAGGACTTGCCTGAAGCAGCTGAAAATATTCATACAATGTATCAATAAAGTTAATTTAGCATGGTCTATTTGTATGTCATAATGACTTCCTAAAAGCTTTACCTGGTGGCAGAGAAATTTCAGAGGGAATACTACTGTACAGAGGCAAGGAGGGCATTTCTAATTATAAGAACAACTTTCTAAATGTCATTTTCCTAACTCAGCACTCTTATGATTTGTACAGAGAGAAAAAGGACTTGTAATTCCCAGTAACTTTATTATCTGTTTCTTTTCTCATGACTTTCTACCTCAGATATTTGGATTTTTTTTCCCCAAAAATGATAGATACTATAACCTCACCTTTCCTTGACATTTAAAATGTACCAAATTAAAACAATGGTAAGGATATTTTGTAGCTTCCCAATTTTATTACCACCAAATGCATCATTAAGTGTAAATTGATCACAGCAGAGAGCACATTAATTGTGATCACAGTACAAGAGTCCTGATTTTCTGCTGATGCCACACTGCTTTCGGGATGAATGAAGCATTACTTCCCAAAAGAACCCGACTAACACTTCTGTGATGACCACCTACTTTCAGTAACAAAAATACCTTTCTTTAGAGAGGATTCTGAAGTTGCATCTACAGTCAGAGGATGCCCCTGGTATTTTTTCCCAACCCAACCACTCTCAGTGACATCCCAATCTGAAGTGCTGCTCTCTTTACACACTACACTAAGCAGGTTCCCAGTCAGGCTGAGGTTAAAAGCGATCACTTCCCTCCTCAGGAAAAGCCAGCTCTCAGGGCTGAGCTGCTCATTACTGATGTGCACATGGGAGGGGCAGAAAAGATGCAGCCAGGTTGCTTTTAAAGAAAACTCTTTGTAAGAAACCTGTAGTGTTGTCAACAATATAAAAGAGATGACTCAGGCAGCAGGAGGAGATATCTTATTTAGTAATGTAAGTGCAGTTGGAACCCAGTCCATTTTCTGACTTTAGAGATCATACTCAGGCTAAGCCCTTGTCCAATACTGTAGTTGGCAAGAAAAAATAAAAAGAGCTGGCAAGCCCTCCCCAAAGTCACTCTAACATTTTCTGTGATCACGAACTGAGCCCTGCACTCATATTTTCCCTTTGACAGTGGACTCCCACTGCTCAGAGTGACATTTGGAATCGTGCAATCCATCAGGTCTGTACGAGGAAACCAGCAATTCCACTGCTCTCCAGACAGCAAACCCCACCACATCAATGAGTAACACTTCCACCTCCCCAGGAATAAACACACAGCTGCAGACCTTCAGTTTGTCTTGTGAGAGCTGACTTCTCTGAGCTGATGGCTTTTAACCAGGAACATCAACGTTTGTTTGTTTGTACTGTGCTTGTGCTCACATATCCTTTTGCAATTTCCTAAAAAAGGGTCTAAAATAGATCTTTAAGAAGTTAACAAAGCCTTTCCTTAAACAGTAAATGGATCTGTGTTTTCTTTCAGGGTAAGTTTCTATAAAACCATGTCATGGTGGTGCCTTAACTTCTCTAAATTTTAGATTGATATGATGTATGTTATTTTTAAAAATGAAAAAATTAAACTGCCTCAGAAGAAGTTTCTGCAGAAATAAACTAAGTTAGCAACAGAAACTTGGAATATTTTGTCTTATATTAATAGATATAAATAAAACAAACCTGGGGTAGAAATAAAATTTACTGTGTTGATACAAGCCCTCTCTGAGATCAGTTTTGCCTAAACATTTGAGCAGAGGTCTGGCCATTGCTGTAACCTTCCAGTTAACTGCTTGAAAGGCTCTCCCATCATTCCATGTTCTATGTGAATACTGAAATTACAGATGCTTTTTAGGTGTGTTGGGATGTATCACTTTTGTTTTCCTCATAGAGGATAGAAAAACTCTGATTTCACAAAAGACCTTTTTCCATTGAAAAATGTTTCCAAAATGTAATTACTGACCATCTCTAAAATTGAAACCACCTTTGCAACGTTCTTTGAAATCAACTGAGGAAAAGTAGTAGTAATAGGTCATCTCTTCACCTTTATTGCTTCTGTCTCAAAGCTAAGAAACACTTTGAATTTAAGAATTATAGTGAACCACAAAAACTTTTTACACCAAATTGTAAAACCTTCTTCTTTATTACAATAAACACAAGGGTCTGACTTTCTTGGCACAGGTAGTTTTATTGCATCTATTACTAACAACAGATGTCAGCTAGTGAAATCCGAATCATTCAGAGGGAAAGGTTATATAATTTTCAGTGAGTTTTACTAAAAACTGAGAGTTTGAAAAGCTCAGAGACTATGGTAAATGATCCTTTTATATATATAGAGAAAAAAAATGTATCATCTCTCTTTAACTCTTATAAGAAATCTTTCTTGAACTGTACATTTTTGTATTTTCCAGTCCTAAATCTGACATCAAATTGCTTCTTTATTTTTTAAATTTTAAGTGTTTAAGTCCATCCAACAAAAACATTCAAGGTTTTCACAGTTGTACCTACACGATTTTTTTTTTCCTTTGCATTAAAGAAAGAAAAAGAAGTAAAGAATCCCAGTGTGTAGGTACTTGGCAATCAGCAATACTTGTTTGTTGAAAAAGTGGCTTAAAAGGGATTGAACATAAACCAAAATGGATTTTTGACACTGCAGAGTTTGTCTCTTTCTTTTTAGGCTGGGATGCATTTCTAACCTGTGTGGGGAATTAACTCCTTCAGTTTGAATATCCTTCAAGCCAGGACACACCACAGATGAACACACCGTATGCCTCCCATCTCAGACACCACCAGTGCTGCAGATCAGGACCTCTCTCCTTCAGGCTTCAAAAGGAAATGGGTTTGCTTCTACTGCCAGCTTGGCACAGATCTGGGAATAACCTTAAACCCAGGCTTATCTCACAGAGGGTGTGAGTACTCAAGCCTTGACAAAAATGTTATTTCCAGTAATCTTTGGTTTCTTTGGTGTTTTGTTTTGATTTGCGGTGTGGTGCAGTTGACACGATGGAGGGAAGGGACGGCATCCAGAGGGACTTGGACAGACTTGAGAGGTGGAGCTGTGCAAAGCTCATCAAGTTCAGCAAGGTCAAGTGCAAGGTCCTTCATCTGGGTCGGGCAAATCCCAAACACAAACACAGGCTGGCAGGAGAATGGATTGAGGAGAAGGACTTGGGGTGTTGGTGGAAGAGAGCTCAACATGACCCAGCAATGTGCTCTGGCAGCCCAGAAATCAATCATGTCCTGGGCTGCACCCAAAGCCCCATGCGCAGCAGGTGAGGGAGGGAATTCTTCCCCTGTGCTCTGGTGAGACCCCACCTGCAGTGCTGCATCCAGCTCTGGGGTCCCCTACAAAAAAAGGACATGGAATTGTTGGAATGAGTCCATGTAAGGCCTCAAAGATGATCAGAGGGCTGGAGCACCTCTGCTGTGGAGGCATGCTGAGAGTTGGGATTGCTGTGCCTGGAGAAAAGAAGGCTCTGGGGAGACTTTTAGCACCTTCCAGTACCCAAAGGGGGCTTGCAAGAGGGCTGGAGAGAGACTTTTTACAAGGGCATGGGGTGATTGGACAAGGAGTAATATCTTTAAATTAAAAGAGGATGGGGTTATATTAGATATTGGGGGAAAATTTTACTCTGAGGGTGGTGAGGCACTGGAGCAAGCTGCCGAGAGAAGCTGTGGGTGCCGCATTCCTGGAAGTGTTCAAGGCCAGTTTGGATGAGGCAGCCTGGTTTA
The DNA here is from genome assembly GCA_013399875.1 of Gymnorhina tibicen. Taxonomy (NCBI): domain Eukaryota; kingdom Metazoa; phylum Chordata; class Aves; order Passeriformes; family Artamidae; genus Gymnorhina; species Gymnorhina tibicen. The sequence goes on along the minus strand of VXAZ01005369.1, from coordinate 47,407 downwards.
GTGGAAGGTGTCCCTGCCCATGGCAAGGGAGTTGGAATTTAATTTAGTTGACATTTAAGGTCCTCTCCAACACAAACCATTCTATGATTCTGTGATCTGTGGTTCTGTGATCTGCTCAGTACCTACAGAGGAGGATCATGAGCACTAAAGTTAATCGTGGCCTACTTCAGTGCAAGATAAAATCACCCAGAGTTACATAAAATAAATTTTATTCAAAACTAGAGTCCAAAATGTCTAGAAGGGAGATGAAGTGTTTCATTCCATGGGTCCCCTGTCTCTGCACAGCCATTTCAAATCCATTCAATTCCAGACCCTGAAAAGCAGTCTCCACTAATAGGCTTTCAAGTATATCTGTGCTCTTTTTTCAGTTTGGGTGCTTTTTTCCCATAGTGCTACACATTTTTAAGGTGTTCAGTGCACAGTCCTCATCCACTTGTAATCTGCCTGTTACAGGAGAAATAGAGGGCAGAATTGTTCCTGACCCTGTTGTTCAGAATCTCTGCCTTTTCAAACACCAAGAAAGAAATAGGTTGTAAATGACACACTGCATACTGGCCAGAAAGAACATGCAGTTATATAATCAGCCACAATAGGACTGTAAGAAGGTATCAGACTGCATCTAACTTTTATTGAAACACCAAAGTTATCTAAAGCCTCATACTGCCAGGGGTATCTTTCAGACCAAATACATGCTACACCCTGTAAAAATTAAGCTAGTCGTTATAAACTTAATCTACTGTCTGAATGGCAAAATTGAAAAGCACTCAAGCATTAAACTGCTCTTCTTAAAGGAAAAATAATAAAGCAATACGGGTAATATATAAATAGCTTTAAAGATTGCTGTGAGCAGGATAGCTGGGCTGAACATTTCAGTGAAAATTGTAATGTATTATGGCTCTCTGTAAAGTTGAATGTGTTCAATATGCTGCTTTTGCCTCTGACTGGTTTGCAACCATTACTGGCTTTGTGGAGAATCCAATGTTTTTTTCGTTTTTTTTTTTAAGCTGAGTTTGTCAATGTGAAGTCTGCTTGGGAACTTATTAACTCCTCCTTAAAACACACAGCCTGCTTGAATGCAAAATTAGCTAATGCCTAGTAATAAACATTTTGTTATTGTTGTTTATTATCAAAAGACCTTTAATACGTTAACTCTATTCTAATTCATTCTATTAATGAAGTGACCTTGACTATGGGGCTCATAAATAGTCAGTGCATATACTGAGAAGAGAAAAAAGCATACTTGTATTTGTCCATGTGCCAGACCGAAATCTGACATGGTAGGTACAATAACTCAGAGATGCTAAACCACTATATCTAAAAACCTAAATCTCCAAATTCTTTCATCATGGTTGATAAGATGTACAACATTGGTGTGACACCTTGACTTTCAATATGCAAGTCTTCATCAAATGATCAATTATTAATTTTAGTGAGAATTTTTATGCTGAATGATGCTCATATTTAAAATGGGACAGTCTGAATGCAGCTGTGAGCCTGGCCACAGGCCGGGCTGTGGAGTATTTACTCAGCTGAAGTCCACCTTATCCCTGGTGGGACTTCATGAACTTCAAGCAGTTGGATCAGTCATTTACCAAAAGTACTTTGCAGAATCAATTAGCTGTGCATATCAATTTTTGAGATGACTGTTTGGGGTCTTAATCACCATGTGATTAAGACATCATTATTCTGCAAACAGTTCTTCAGCATGCATGTGATCAGCATTGAAGTACTTTGCTGAATAGTGAGGAGAGAGGAAAAAAAAAAGGGATTGGAATCTGGCTTTTGTCATTTTTCTCAATGGAAAAGATTGGTAACCATTTACATTTAAAAACTATGGCTATGCTTTATGCCTCAAAGTTTGCAGGAGAGAAAATTCTGCAGATGAGGAAAATGGGTTGTCATGAACTGACTAGCTTAGACCATAAAGAGATCACAACACAGCTAAGGTTCTAATCCACGTCCTCTCAGATGGAATGATTGGATAAGATTCTTGAGCTCAGAGACAAAAAGCAGAAGAAACAAAAAGATAGTTGCTTGCCATTATTGAGACAGTTTTCCAGCACAACTTTCTGGGTCTGTGAATAGCATGGTTCACTCTTGCACTCTGAGTCTGACCTGAGAGAAGAACAGTGCTGTATCTATCCTTTTGCCTGCAGAGACAGATTAACCAACCGTGTGCTTGTTCCTGCCATGTTGCAAATGCCTCATAACCTAAAAAAACCCCTCTCTCCTCCTGTCACCCACATTTCTCTTTCAAAGGAGCAGAGAAACCACTTCCTATGTTTAAGCTGTTTTCACAGCTCTGGCTACTCAGTCTATCTGTAAAAAGTGTAAACTAAGAGCGTGCTTTTGCAGATGTGAGCTCCACTAGTGTGACAGAGGAAATCTGCAGGAGAAATCCAAGGAGGCTGAACTAAAAGATCCAGACTGTGGATCTTACTGTGTCCAGTTCTGGACTTCTCAGTACAAGAGAGACATGGAGCTCCTGGAGCAAGTCCAAAGATGATTAAGGGACTGGAGCATCTCTTTTACAAGGAAAGGCTGAGGGAGCTGGGCCTGTTCAACTCCAAAAAGAGATTACTTAGAGGAGACCTCATCAGTGTCTATCAGTATCTGAAGGGAGGTGTCAGAGGATGGACCAGGCTCTTCTCGGCGGTGCCCAGCTATACGACAAGAGGCAATGGGCAGAAACTGATGGACAGGAAGTTCCATCTGAATATGAACAAGAACTTTACTCTGCATGTGACCATGTACAGGAACACACTGCCCAAAGAGGGTGTAGAGTCTCTCCCTCACTGGAGATATTCAAGAACTGTCTGGACACAATTTTGCGCCGTGTGCTCTGGGATGACCCTGCTTGAGCAGGGAGGTTGGACCAGATGACTCTCTGTGGTCCCTTCCAACCTTAACCATTCTGTGATTTTGTGACTTTTCATTTTTCCTCTTAGTTTTGATTATGTTTGCACCTTTCCAATATGTTCTATGTTGAAACAAACCCAGAAATTTCTGTGTGAAGTCCTTTCACTTTCCACACTTCACCCCCTAACACATCTCACCACGTGCAGTTATGGGTAGGGGTGTTAATGTGAAACCCAGACCAGATCTGCTCAAACAAAACCTTTTATTCTGGGTCAGCACTTCTGACCTTGAAGCTTATTCCCAGCTAAGGCAAAGTTGGGTGTCATTTGTTTCTTTAAAAACAACATTTTTCTCTTTTTATTAACCACAGACATTTCCCCTCATTATCTGGGATTTATGTTAATTTTGGCCTGATTCAGCACCAGTCATTTAACATTCACTATCATTATGTTCAGTTGGTCCCATGGAGGGTGGAATGACCAGGCACTGCAATTAAGCAGAGTTCACTGTGATATATTCAACTTGAGTGGAGACAAAAGAGGACAATTTCACATGTGAGGATACATTTCCCAAATTTTTGCTGAAAACCACATCTTCTACTTTTTTTGAGACAGACACTGCGGCTTCTTACATCCAAGTTCCATAATGCTCTGGTGTTATTATCTGTGAGACAATAGTTGCTGAGGTGACATTCTGCTGCAGATGTGCTGTCTCCCAAATCTCATAGAAGAGGCTTTGTGTTCTTCTTTGAAAGGGGAAGGAGACATCAAGGCTTAGCAGAGTCCTTAAAGAAGTCTGACAAGAAAGTATGTGGTGGACAAGATAATAGGACTACAGGCTGATATATACAGAGAAAAATGGGATGAAGCCACAAAGTATTTCTGGAAAACTCTCTTTAAATTCTATTTAAAATACCTATGCATGCTTGTTTCTCTGAGTTCAGCTCCAGCTGCAACAATTTTAGGAGACCAAAACCACAAAAAGGTCCAACATGACGCTAATATGAGCTGATGCCTTTATGTGCTGCATAAATGCATAAATAAATATTAAAAAACTGTGACAGTACAGTTCCCTACAGTCCTATCAAATTCTAGACATATGACAGAGCACCTTTTCAGAGTTAACAAATAATTCAAGCAGTTCTAGGGAAAGTTGGAAGAGGAGAAGTGGGAAAATAATAAAATGTTTATCCCACCCTCATGTTAAACATAAAATTACAGAAGAAAATCTTGGAAGGGATATCTCTAGTTCATCTACCCGGTCCTGCTCAAATCCAGGTCAATTTCAAGGGTTCTAAAAGGTTTCTGAGGGGTTTTTCCACCTGAGTTTCAAATAACTGCAAGGAGATCCTACAGCATCCCTGGGCCCCTGTTCCACTGTTTATATTTCCTGTCCTACAACTTGTGCCAGCTATCCAATTATCTCTTCTGCTCGCCTCTGAGAAGTTCTGTCTCTGTCTGCTAACAGCCATCCTTCAGACAGAGCACACCAGGTCCCTCCTTAGCCTTTTCTCCAGGGTAACATCTGCTTCATCATGTGTTGAGTCCCCTTAACCAACCTGGCTTCTCTCCGCTAGACTCTCCTATGTTTGTCAGACTCTCTTCTGTACTGAGGTCCCAAAATGGGATTAATTTTACCAGAGGGGTCCTCCCATTAACCTGAATTCCTCTGTTTGTTCTTCTTTAAAATGGACCTTGAGCAGTAGATGAATCATTATCAAGAATCTTTCAATGAGAACATTTGACTGAGAAACAAGATACTGCCAAATTATAAGATAAATCTCAATAAAATCAGTGAGAACTGAATCAGAGCCTTGTCTCACTACTCCAGTGCTATGGCAGACAGAGACAAAACAAGAAATAAGACAATATTCTCCACCATTTCCCCATTGTTAATGACCTCTCTCAAACTCAAAACCCAATAAAATTGCTTATTGGTTTCATCAGGACTGTCTGAACTCCTTGAGGGCTGAGTGCAATATCAGGTCCAGCAAAGGTGGCAGAGAGCTTGTCCACAATTTTCAAAAATGCACCGAAATAGAAAATCCAGGACTTCTGCTTCATGACTGACTGTCCAGGCATCAGCTTTCTCACAGGTTATTGCAAAGGTGTCGATGCATCCTCCTTACTCATTTCACAAAGGCTTTAGCAAATCTGGACATGAGAGACCCTGGGAATTACTCAGGGACAGAGAGAAAGAGCATGTGACAGGAGAGTATATGCCTAGGACTCTGCCTAGTAGATACCTAGACTCTGCCTAGGACAGGGCAAGAGCCAGCAGCTCCCAGGAATGAGGGACAGCAGCTTTTGGATACCGAAGTTCAGGGAAAAGCACTTCACCTGCTGGCTGTGGTTCTACCCTTAGCAGTGTCTCACTGGTGTATGAAGACCCACAGGACAGAGATGCCCATGCTGGAGCAGATTTGCCAAATATCCAGGGCAAGGACTCACCTCTGAACCATCAGATATCTATGCCAGGAGCTGAGAGGGCATTTGTTGCCACATCTATCCTGGTTCCTTTTTGCTCAGAGAACATTATCCATGTTAACACGGACCTCTGCTCACCTATCAGTAATTTAGAGCCAGACCTTCCCCTCAGAAGTTTCCCATCATCTGTCCTGGTGCGATGGCAAACCCTGGGTGTGGGGAGATTTCATGTCTCTTTAGCACAAGGAGCAGCTTTTCCCATCCCTCTGCATCAAAGAGCACCAGGGAGCTGCTGTGCAGGTTTGGGGTCCATCAGTTTTGGGGGCACTGAGCCATGTTGTGCCTGCTAGAGGGTAGCACTGGCATGAAAAGGGTGTCAGGAGTGGTTGGATTCTGGCCTAGCAGATTCTTCAGTGGACTTATAAGTTCATAACTTATAACTTTACAATTCCTAAAGTGACAGGTAGTGGAAGCTTGGTGTTCTGCTCTCCTTCAGACTGTGGATGTGTTAACATTTGTATGTGGGTTATCTTGAAACCAAAACCAATTCTATATGGGAAATCTGCATTTTTTTGTTGCTTTTACTTTCAAATCACAGTAGAGTAAGAAAATGTCTCATTAGTGTGTTCCCTGGTTGAGGAAGAATTGCCAGGGAATTTCACAGTGAAATTCCAGCTCATTTTAAGTGGACAATATGATAAAAATGTTGTTGTAATAATATCATCAAACTAGGGCTTTTTTCATTTTATTTTATTTTATTACAAAACTGAGAAGATGGCATTTCCTAGGGCTAAAACAAGAGTTGGATTCTTCCACAATAGGAGCACCTAGTGACTTTGCATTATGTAGCATAAGAAGTGTTTTACCTCTCCCATTCAACACTGTATTTCTCTGGTGCCCATTGTGGAGTGGTCCTAGTCCAAGATGAAGGAAGCATACCCTGTCTCCCTGCAGAAGTTGATTAATTTACCAGCAACCAAGACACATTAAAAAAAGAAAAAAAAGGAAAAATATTTTGACTTGCAGAGATGAATACAGAGAAGATTGTGATGTTTCTTTTTCCTAAAGATGTTTTCTTTACCTAGAGCTTCCATAGATTTGAACTTGTTTCCAAATTGCATATGATAGGGATGCATTGAAATTTTGAAAAACTTGAAGATGCTGATCAGTTTAAAACAGAGGAAATTATCAATTCCCAGATTTTCCAAGACTTCCTCTGTGACCTTACCCTCTCTCTGCCTCAACCCTGTAAAATCATTTTATTGCCTTTATTTTTGAGTCTCTTCTCCATTTAGGTCTTCAGTGCAGATGTTGCTCTGTCTTTTTACAATACCCTGGAAAACAATACCCTCAGGTCAGCTCATCCCATTAAATAAATCACAGCAACCATTTTCCATCCAGTCGCTAATACACAGCATTTTCTTTCCTGCTTATTAACTGGCTGTCTTTCATTCTGAGCTAAGAACCCTTTTCTTCATCTTTCTCCTCCAACAGTTTGCAGATAATGTAATTTGAATTATTTTCCAAGATGGAAAAGCAAAGAAAGACAAATTTGTTACCATACCTCAGCAAGACTCCCTTTAAGAACTCGATGATACAAACAAACCAGAAAGACAAATGTAAATGTTGTTCCAATTAAGTGGAACCCAGGATGTCTCCATGGGTACATTATAGGTTGCAGTGGAGGTGGTAATATTGAGGAGGTAGCTAGGAATAGCCTTCAGCATTAAAAATTTAAGCCTGCAACTCATTCACAGCTGTGACTGTGCATGCACTGGGAGAGAAATGGCACAACTGAAAACAGAATCGGTATATGTCTGCCAAACTTATCCCAAGGAAGAGGAAATTTAACCCCGGTGTTCCCAGTAAGAGTTTGCTGCAAAGTTTGTCAGAGCTGTCTGAGGGCAAAGGAAGAAAGAGCAGAGGCTGGTGGAGGAACAGGAGTAACTACCACTCAGTGCTGCACAGCAGGGCTGACAATTAGAGCATGACCTGTCTGAAGGTCAAACTGGTCCTGTAGCTGTGGGTGACAGTCAGCTGTACTTGTGCACAGCTGCTTATGGGTGCTAGTCCATACCAGGCCTTCCAGGGTTAAACCAAAAATGAAATAATACAATGAAATTTTGTAGCTTGGGTAATTGAGAGACGAAGCCTCATTTTACCAGGAGAGAATTTCAGGGGGAACCATCTTCCCTGCTTTAAAATTAGATATTGAAACTCATCACTTGCAGGACCTCCCACATGGATTCAAACAAGTGACTTAACTTCTTGTTCTGCGCTTTGCTAGGTGACTCTACTCTTCTTGGAAAAGCCATGCTGCTCCTGATCTTATTCATAATTATCCATTGCTTCATGCATTTTTCCACCATATATGTGATTTAGTCTTGATGACCTTCTTTCATTTGTGTTTAGTTTAAATGGCAGAGAAGGTCATATCCTGCAGGTCATAATCTACTATCCTATTCTGTAATTTTCAGGTAGAACATTTGTCTTTCCTGAAGAATATCAGAGCTATCATGTCTGTGTTTGTAGCGCACATTTGACTTATTTCTTAACAGGAAAGAGGCACCAATCTTTCCTTGAAAAGACAGAAGAGGCCCTGCAATTTCTTTGGTCAGATCAGACATGTCTGTTTCTGAAATTGAGATGTGGATCAGCTCCAGATTTGATGTGAAGGGAGGGGGAAACAGCACAGACTCATCTCTGCCTCTTGTTAAGATGACAACCATTGATAGGGACTGTGATCATTAAGGAGAAGGTTATCTGTAGGATTCTGCAGTCTCCAGGAATACAAACCCTTCAAGGCATATGTCAACAGCCTGTTATGTTGGCAGGAAACCCTACTGGGTGGGATGCTGTGAAATACCTGACATGCTGACAGTATTGGACAGCAGTGGTGCTGTCCTGCCCCGAAAGGCAGAGGAGAGCAGCTGCACCTGTACACTGGATAGCTGATGAGGCAATGGGTTTCTCATTTGGGCAAGAAGACCCCAGCACTAAGAAGGGAGGAGAGGGAAAGGGCTGTCCTTTTATTTGGGTGTGTGGGAGATGGACTAGGCCTGGCTCTAAAGGCTGCTTGTCAAACTGACTCTTTACAGCATATCCTAAGACTCATCTGTCTCTGAAATCTCCTTAAAGGAGATGGATTCATCTATGATTTTGCCTTCTCCTAGGCTATATTTACACATACATTTAGGCTGGAGAAAGCTGCACTACTGATGAGCCCTTGTTTGCTGTTGTGCCTTGTGACTTTCCATTTAGGATATTGTAAAGTCCGGCTCTCGATGGAGCTCTCAGATGAGCTACCCACATTATATTGTTGTTGTTACTCTTTTGTCTGTGGATCTCTACTGTGTATTGCAGCTGATGTGAACATTTCAATAAAGTACCAGCTCTGATAGGCCAAAGCACTGAGCTACCAATTTTGTCTTGAGCTGTATGCACTCACTGTGGTTAAGCAGTCACTCATCAGAGGGAATAAACCACAGCCAGAGGAGGTGGGAGGAAGTGTTCAAGCATCTGAATGCACATAGGGACGAACCCTGGCTTACAGTGTCCCACCACCAGAAACTACCTGAAAGACCATAGCGACAGAAATTCCACAGAGCCTTTGGTTATATTTCAAAAATCAGTGGGATGGCAGAACTATAAAAACAGAGTGTCAAACAGCCCTATGGACTCCCTGTCTTGCACTCAGCTCTGAAGAAAATACGGACAGCAGATGAACCCAGTTCAGAGAATATCTAGATTGCCAGAGCACTGATACCTACCTAAAACAGTTCCTCACTTTAGCTCTGCAGATCAGAAATACTTCTGCCAGAGTCAGCAAACTAAACTGATAATTAAAATAAGGGGGTAGCCAAACTTCATAGCTGAATTTGTTGCAAGTGGTTGGTGGGCACAGAAGCTGAAGCAAAAGTAACTGAAGGGCTGTTGGAAAGAGCCCAGACTGGAATGAAGACATGTCTACATGTTCTCAGTGTCTATTTCTTACCATGATACAACAGCAGTGGGTGACTTTTGGTATCTTGTGTTAAAGGTTTTCTTAAAAACCTTATCTTGTGATGTTCTCAGGGTAGCCAGGTCCCCCTCAATTCAGCCTGAAGCTTGACATCACTGAAAACAAGCACAAACCTTTGAGAGCTTGCTCTGTACTTTCCCAGTCTGGTTCTTGCAGTGGTCTACGTTTTATTGTTCTTATTGTTCACAGATGATTCATCTCCAATAAAATTAAAGATTTAGGCTGTTTCACAAGGCTGCTAGGTGACCAGGATATTTATTTAGCTCTTTTTACTTTCAAGTGGCTGCCATGACATGTGCACTCAAAAGTACTACACAGCCACTACAGAAAGGCTCTGTCCCTGCCTCTCCACAGCAAATACCTCCCTACCCATTCTGGCAGCAGTTGGAGTTATTTGCAGATAACAAAGCCACAAGCACTGCCAGGTAGTCTCCAACTCACATTCAGACTACAAGGACCACCCTGTCCCACCCTATAGGCAAAGGGTGTTCAGAGCCCAGGGAAAGTGGAAGCAGCTTCATGGAGAAGTTAAGTTGCTCTTCCTCGGGCTTTCAGATCCCTCAGCTCGGGTCTTGAATTACAGACTTTTACCTGAAGCCACGTACCCAAGTTCTCCCTATAAAAACTGGGGGACAGAAAGCACATTTTTGAGTGCATGTTGGCTTATGGATCTAGATATGATTCTGGATTAAAATGTATCCTCAGCTAAACAGTAATAAAATACTTGATTCCAGATGTCGTTGGACTGCTTGGCTGCAGGGGTGGGTATTCAAATAGGTATTTTGGAGAAGGGAATTAAGCCTCAGCACGCTTTCTGAGAGGTGATACCCTGCAAAGTCAGTTAAGAGAGTGACCAGCTTAGGATTTTTAAATTAGAAAACCTGAAAAGCCCACTCCAGAGTAATGCTGACTGAAAAAGGAAGGACAGAATCAATATTTGTGATCAAAAAGTGAGAAGCTGTCTATATCTCAGTATGAGGAGGAAAAGTCTCTCAAATCTTCACATGGGATACAAGCCTGAAGGAGGTTTAAAGGATTTCACATTCACAATCCCACAAAAAGCTTTGAAAAGTGTTATTTCCACAAAAATCTTGCAACTTTTGCAGCTGACAGCCATATTCAGGTATTTGGTGCACATTTTTAACTTCCAAAATTAACAAAAAGAGGTGAGGAGGCTCTCTGCCCTTACAGGCATGAATGTTAGCCCATAGGCATGTCCTGTGCTGAATGAAAATACTGTCCTGTGTTTTCAGTGCACTGCTTTTACTTATAAATGTAGGGTTTTTTATATATATGAGGAAATTCAAACCAAGGAAGATGTAAAAGGTGGCTAATGCTCTTCAGCAAGTTACTATAACAAAGTACCAGGGAATGACTTTCACTCCAGTTTAGTTACTTTTGGATTTATAACACTCAAGATCAAAGGAAAATTGGGGTGAAAGTAGCTCTTTTTAACATGGTAAAGTGGCCTGGATCCATTTTCCCAAAACTTCACCAGGTGAGAGCACTTCTGATTTTTTATACCAAGCCTTACATGATTGTGGCTTTGACTTCAGTACAGATGCTTCTGACTTTGAAGAAAATGAGACCAGAATTAGATCCATGATGTTGTTCCCCAGGATAGCAACAACCCATGTGGCAGGAATGGTGTATTCTTGCTTCACAAAGATTCATCCCTCCTCCAGCCCGTACTTTGACATTGCTTTGTTTGATCAGTTCTCTGGTTAACATTACTTTGCTTTCTTCCTTAAAACTGTCTGCATTTCCACAGTGGATTCCTGAGCTTGGATGTCATGAAAAGAACTTCCCCCTTTCCTAGAGGAAAGCAGCAGCTGGAGTCCCACAAGTGACAGCTGCAGCATTTGTTCCTTAGTGTGTGACATTTTTAAATAAATTTTTTAAAAATCCAAACCAAAGGAAAAGACTTTGCCTTGAAGGCAAAAATTGCTCAAGTGCACAGCTGGTAAATTATTTTATTCATCAAGGGACACTGTCCTGCTTCCATGGTTTTGCTCAGGTGCTGCATCGGATTTTTGATGGCCCCTGCTCAAGACTTCTCTTCATAAAGGGCACCATTATTAAAATGCTCATGGCTCTGCACAACATCAGAGTGAAAGAAAGATCCTTCTTGATGATCTAAAGGCCTAAATGTCCTTTCCTTGCATATTCAGAAATGCTTTTGACTGATGGAAATATCCCTGAGTATACGGGGTTTGACTGATTTTTCCCCTGATGACTGCTGGGGGTTCACATTCCCAGCACAGCTGTCAGTCCAATCTGAAATCTGCCCATCCATCAGCTGCAAGAGCCTTCCCACTGCATGGCAAAAGCTTTTCAATATTGTAGTTTTATTTCTAAACTTGTTGCAAATGCTGCAGCCATTTGAAACCCACCCTCTAATATGCAGATACATCCTTTTGTTTCAGGTAGCTAAGGAGAAATATGGAATCCATGGCAAAATTGAGAGGATGGAAGATAAATCATATACTGTTTCCTTGCATTTAAAAGCCCAAGAAAGAGAGGGGAAGATTATATTCAGCATCACTTCTAATGTATCAAAATTATATTGGAGGCGTATTTTTCACTTTAATACAAATTTAAAATAAAATTAATCTTCTTCAAATTGAAAAAGCTATTTCTTTTTGACAAGTTTATTTATTAACTATTTTTATGTGTTTTCTGCTGTACTGTACTTGTGAAACTGGTATTTTACTTTGCAGAAACATGCCACAGGAAATGATAGACCAGTGAACGTCTAGCACTAATCAAAGCAATTAAGTAAAAATAAAATACAGATAAAACAAAACACAGTTTACAGAGAATGATCAGTGTCATCTGGTCTCAAAGTTACTCTACTAAATGAAGATTACAGCTTTATAAACAACTGATTAAATGCTACAATAGCAGTTAACCAGTTATGGTTCTTCCCTAAAACCCGTGATGGTGACAATAAGGTATTTATCCTATTACAGCAATATTACACACCCTCTTTCTAGTAGAACTATGACAAACATGTCAAAGTAGATGCTCACTGGCATGAAGAGAAGGACAGGAAAAGAACTAGAGAGAAGAGATTTGTCCAGCAGATAAGTGGAAAATCCAGCCTTCTAGAGACTGCTGTAGGTGATGGTAAAAGAGTCCTAAGAAGTTTAGCACTCTGGTGAGAAAAGTAGCAATATCACAGTTTTATGACTGATAGTTCTGAGGTTGAAACATCAATGTCAATATTTATATGCTTGGAAAGAGAAAGGGAATGTATAATGTAAGTTACAGGATCTTTTCAGCTCTACCAGAGCTTAGTTTTGAGAGGAATCTGATAGACTTTGGGGATTAGAGAGAAAATAAATTAGACATCTATTAAAAAATTTGCTTTAGAGTTGTTATGAGGCTGGCATATTTTTCATGCAATACATGTGTGGAAATGTTTTAAATATTTATTGTTTTAATATTCAAGAAACACCATCCCTTAGAAAGACGTTCAGTTTTGAAAGAAAGGGATGATTAAATTTGGTGTGAGATTGAAGTAGGGGTATCCTTGATTGTTATAACAGCTCCATAACGACAATTTCTGGAGAGGAAGGAATGGTTTGCCATGGTCACCTTGCCCAAATTTCTGAGAATCTTAGAAATAAAAATCAGGATTCTTTTTTTTCCATCAGCCCTTGAGTTTATAATGAGGCATCCAGAGGTAGGAATTGTTTCACCTAAATATCCACCCATTTCCTATGTCTTACTCTAAAGGATATGGTTCTGGCTTGTGTCAATAACAAGTAACCAGAGTAAATGGCCACGGCCCAGATCCAGGATTGCAGTTCCCCTGTCCCACACCAGAAACAGGGAAAATGAATGAAATGTCTCTGAGGGGAGCCAGCTAAGCATGAAATGGTTCAGTTGACATGGAGTGAAGCCAAGGAAATCCTTCCTATGACTTTGCTGAAAGCTTTGCCAACCTCAGATTGCTGTGAGATATGCTTGGGACATTGTTCCACAGGTTTCCCTTGTAAATTGTCTAGTGACTCCCCCTCCAGAGTGAAATAGCTGGGACTCATTCCTGCCCGTAGGCCAGTAGAACTCTGTGACTTGACTTGCTGTTGTAAATTAAACACGACCAGGACAGTTCTCTAGAGCTGAGGCAGTTGTGAGGACAGGTGCACATCTGACCCTCTCTTATTCCCCAGGAACAGACTGGCTCATCGGGAAAACGTGCAGACTTCCTACTGGGAATGGTACCCGGCTTGTGCTTGGTCAGGAATTTTCTGGGACAATGAGTGCACTGGAAGGATGATCCCACTTTAAAAGCTGGGTAAGATCTGTCCTTCTCCATCCTGGAAAGCATCCGAGGCAAGTATTGGCTGAAAAGGTCTCGGCATGAGCTCTCTGTGCTCTACAGAGGACAGGAAAGCATCACTCTGCTGCCCAGCACTGACCTGTCAAAGGCAGGAGGCACATTTATTCCCCAGCAGAGCTCATTCACTGCCACATGCCTCCAGTGCACTGTGGCATCTCGTGACTCCCACTTTGTGCCTGTGCAGTGTGAAGAAATGGATCCTCTGAGACAGGTTCATTCCATTTTGACAAGGAAAACACATTGCATAATCAGCATCTCAGTCCCTCTGCTTGCCACAGTGACTTTTCACACTCTTCAGTTGCTGTCTGCCCTGAAAAGTACTGCAGGTGGCTCCTCACAGATGTCTGTGACAGTGACAGATGAGAAGCTTCTTCACTGTTTTGATATGAAATGAGCCTTGCATATGCCTCCTGTTAAACATGAACCTAAACAGCAGGATTAATAACAGTAGCAATTGAAACACTCATCTGTGTATGATTTTATTTCGGTCATGATCCTGTTAGTGTTCAAATAAATCAGATCTGTCTGCTAAGTCCAGATGAAATTCAGGCAATTTTTTTAGTAGCATAAGTAATGATATTTGGAACCTGGTTTAGAGGCTGTCTCTAAAGAAACTATAAGCACAGACAGAGGGGAGCAGGTAAAACTTAGGTGCATAAATCTAAACCTCTTCCTCTCAAGACTACTTCACTCTTCGCTTTCCCTGTCCAGATACTTCTGTTGTATTTCTGTGCTTCATTCTGTGCAGGACTGACCAGATCCACAGACTACACAGCACCTTGTCTACCTGCCCTGAAGCATCTGACAAGACACTTTCCCTGAAAGTCCAGTTTATGATTTCACACGGATTTAGCTGCAGGATCCTGTTTCTCACCTAGGTATGTGGATATTCTGCCTAGCAACTGATAAAAAAAGGAAAAGAGGTAATTCCATAAGTTATGGACATGGGAGAAAATATATGAACAGTTTTAGGTGACAGGGAAGTCCTTCACAGTGAGAGCCCTAAACTTCAGGATGAAAGAAGACTCAGGTATTCCTTTCTCTAAAGTATTTTCCATGTAATTCTGGAATCATAGACTTATACAAGTCTGAAAGGGACATTGGGATGTCATCTAGTTCATTCTTTGCCCAAAGCAGTGTCCACTTCAGGGTTAGTTCAGGTTGCTCAGGGCATTGTCCAGTTGAGTTTGCAGTATCTCCAAATACAGCAATTCCATGACTTCTTGGGGGTTTTTCCTGCAAAAGAGAAGAGCTTCATCAGGAGGAATGGAAACCTCTCTCCTCCCCACACCCAAATAATATAGATTATGTTCTTGGAGGTGTCTGTGAGTTGCTCTATGCAGCTGTGAGTGTGGGACCAGCTCTCTCACTCGGTGTGCTCCAGGATGTCACCAAAACTGCATTAGAAACTTTCCATTGGTAAGTCATAACTTTTCATTAGAAAGACAGAAGAGGTATTGATTTGGTGAAGAAGGACTGGAGTCATTTAGCAAAGAGTGAATATAGCTTGGATAAGCATCCACATCTGGCGGAGAGACAAGAGTTCGTTACTGTGGGCCCTTTTCCCCAGCGTTTTTCTCTCCATTGAGATGTCCTGGATTGACACAACAGTTGCTCCCCACAGGATGCAATGTGGAGGGACCAGGCACCTGTCCCCAGGTTCTGGATTGCAGTCTAGTAGCCAAATCCTGGAAGGAGGAATGTCTCTGATCCAGTTTTATAGTTTTCATCCCTTTGGGCCTAATCCTAAGAGATTAACTCACTGTGCTGTGAATTGACTGCAGAGCTAGAGATGAAATGCAGAGGCTCTGTCTTTTCAGTGCCGAGCACTGAACCATTACTCCTCTGGGTCAGGCAATGTACTAGTTGGAAAAGCTTTCAAATATCTGAGCATGATTAATAGACCTAAAGCTCCAGACTGGAGCCAGATGGAGAACATACATGCTTCTGCTTTTTCTGTTTGCTGATGTACAGGTGCTGCTCTCAAGGCGCTTGTCAGCTGCCTGCGTTCAGGGAGCTGACAGATCTACTGCAGCACTGCTCAGCTAAGTGTGCAAACATAAAGTGGAGATTAACCAAAATAGCCCTTTAATAAACACCATCAGTGGAGTGATCACACTGACTGACAGCAGGGACTGGGCAGGGTTAAATATGTAAGCAAAGAGAATTTTTATTGCACCCTTTGCAGGTGCTTCCATTCACAGAAATAAATTCAGGTGCACCCTGTGCTTCCCAATCACACATTTCTGTTGCTGATCTGACTCCCTATCAGACACCACACATGAATTCCTGGCAACTGACTGCTAGTGCCAACCTCCTCAGAATTTACTGCATAATGGTTTGATTTACCGTGTTTCTAAACCTGTATCTCCTCTGCTTTGTCAAGCCTGTCCTGGGGAATCCTGAACTAGACTGAGGCGTACTGAAATACTGTAACACTTGTGGTGGGTTGACCTTGGCTGGACACCAAGTGCCCAGCAAAGCCACTCTGTCACTCCCCTCCTCAGCTGGACAGGGGAGAGAAAACAATGAAAAGGCTTTTGAGTCAAAATAAGGGTAGGGAAAGATCACTCACCAGTTACCATCACGAACAAAAGAGACTCGGCTCAGGGAAATTAGTTTAATTTATTACCAATCAAATCAGAGTAGGGTTATGAGAAATAAAAAAAACAAATCTTAAAACACCTTTCCCCACAGCCCTCACTTCTTCTTGGGCTCAGTTTCGTCCCTGCATTGTCTCCCATCTCCCCCTCAGCAGGGCAGGAGGATGGGCAACAGGGACTGTGGTCAGTTCATCACACGTTGTCTCTGACACTCCTTCCTTCTCATGGGAAGAATTCCTCACACTCTTCCCCTGCTCCATCATAGAGTCCCTCCCATGGGAGACAGTCCTTCAGGGACAGGCTCATCCAGCATGGGTCCCCCTTGGGGTCACAGGTCCTGGCAGTAAACTTGTTCCAGTGTGGGATCCTCTCTCATGGGTCCACAGGTCCTATGAGAAGTCTGCCAGTCAGAGGCTTCCCGTGGAGTCACAGCCTCCTTTGGGTATCCCCCGCTCTAATGCGGGGTCCTGCAGGGGCTGCAGGTGGATCTCTGCTCCCCCATGGACCCCCATGGGCTGCAGGGGCACAGCTGCCTCACCATGGCCTGCAGGAGAATCTCTGCTCTGGCACCTGGAGCACCTCCTGCCCCTCTTGCTCTGACCTCGGGTGTCTGTAGACAGGTTTCTTTCACATATTCTCACTCTCTTCAGCTACAGTCCTGCAGGTGTTTTTCCCCCTTCTTCAATGCGTTATCCCAGAAATGCTGTTGCCATTCCTGATGGGCTCAGCTTTGGCCAGCAGCCAGTCCATGAAGAAAGCTTCAGGCAGCTTCTCACAGAAGCCACCCTTGTAGCCCCCTTGCTACCCAATACAACATGTTGTCTAATAGGCAGAGACTCTTCAATGCTCTCCATTAAGTTACCAGGTTGTTCATTTTAGCTCTCCATGGCTGTGACAGCTCTTACTGGATGCATTTGGACAAATACAAGGCACCCTGTCAGACTAACAAAGCCCTGGCAAGTTTTAAGCACTATAAACGCTTTCATGAAATCCAGAGAAAGACCTGACAGAAGAGACACTTGCCTTCTAATGGCAGATGTTTGAGACAAATTAACAGATGTCAGGAAGCTGCTTTGATGAAATGAAACAATGAGGTAAAATGTTCTATAGTTTCTTTATTAAATTGAAGTATGACATTTGAAGCATTGGGGAAACAGGGGAAAGTATTTGAATCAGTGTTGTTAGATGTGATATTCCTCTGCCCTAAAGAAATATTTTTTCTGCACTTAATGGCAAGATAACTATTAGCTTAAGTTTGTTTATGAATAGAATAGAATAGAATAGAATAGAATAGAATAGAATAGAACAGAATAGAGTATTTTCAGAAGGGGGAGACCTCCAACGACCACTTAGTCCAACAGCCTGACAAATTAAGGGCTGACCAAAAGCTAGAGCAGAGCAAGTATTGTTCTGTATTAGTAAATAAGTGGTTCTTTGCAATACCAAGTGAAATAAGGAGGTTTACACAGTTGTGTAAACCCCTGCTGGGGTTTTGGAGCTCCTTTCTTTTGTTCTCTTCCTCTTGAAGAATTCTTTCCCCATACTAAGGGATAATTGCTGGGTGCTTAAGAGAGACAAAAGTTCTGGCCACAGGGGGGAGGGGCCTAACTGTCCTCTTTTACTTGGGTACAGGGCCTAGAGTTCTTAGCCCTCTCGGCATTCAGAGGGGAGAGAGGCTGCAGTCGGTGTGGGGAGGAGGTCCTCATCACTGCAGGGTTCTGCCTTCTGCCACCTTCTTTCTGCCGTGAGTGAGGATTCTGCTGGCTGGAGCTGCCACTGAGCTGGGACCCTGTCCTTAACACCCTCCCTCACTAAAAGAAGGAGAGAGACCCTTTCACCATCTGCGCGGGTGCCTCAGGGGGCCCGGGACCCCAAGCCCTTCTTTCACCGTGCCCTGGGAGGCAGTTGCCTGCCTCCGCTGTTTCTTTGTTGCTGTTTTAAGCCTTCGCTGCACTGCAGTGCTGCCAGCACCGCACCCCCTGCCCGCCAACAACTCCCAGAGTTCACGCTGCTGCTTTGGAATTCGATACATCTCCTCTACCATCCGGGATTTTGTGTTCATCACTGCTGTTCCAGCTGCTGTTCCCGAGGGTCCTGCTGGGACACCGGGATCTGCTGCCCAGGGGTTTGTGAAGCCTTTTTCCCATCCCTTCCCAGCTCGGGCACATCCGCCATTGCCGCGTGAGGGCCGAGCTCGCCCCACAGCGCCCCCTGCAGGCGCGGGGGAACCATCGCACCCACCCTGCCCAGCGGGAGCTGCCAGCCCCCCCTGCCGGCCGTGAGCGTCACTGCACCCAAGGGGAAAGGGGCTGGGGCCAGGAAGGTGTCACTGGGTTCTGGTCCTGTTTGTTGTTACTGACATAGTTATTGCCGTTTTGTTTGCCTTGCTATACATATACACATATTAGTAAAGAACTGTTATTCCTATTCCTCATATCTTGGCCTGAAAGCCCCTTAATTTCAAAATTATAATAATTTGGAGGGAAGGGAGTTACATGTTTCAGTCCAAAGGGGCCTTCTGCCTTCCTTAGTAGACACCTGTCTTTCAAACCGAGACAACCCCAAAGGATGATCCAGTGGCCAAATCTTTGTCCCCTCTCCATGGCCACCTTAAAGCCAGTTTCAGCTTTGCCAATGACCTACTCCGGCACTTTAGGAAGAACCTCAACTTTCCTGCCTGTTTATTACCAGCCTTTTCTATTCTGCTAAAAAATTAATGATGCAGAGCCCTTCCTGTGTTTACGCAAGATTTCTTGCTTTGTGCCTGTATGAGATCCAGCAGGGCTGTCATGCTCTCAATTGCACCTCTAAATGCTGCTGTGAAAAGAGCAAAGGTGGTAAGCCATCCACTGAAAAGTGCCAGAGTTCACTGGCATCACTTAAAGAAAGAGATCTGTGGAAAAGAATGGTTATTTCTAGCAGAGACTTACTTTACTACTGTATCTGTCAAATTAATTGCTCAGTCCACTTTCATATGTTGCTTTTAGATAAGGTGAAATACTTTCAAAGTAATGACATTTTTAATAATTAACAGTATCTTCTCTTGAATTAGCTTGCTGTCTTTTATTCTTCTCCTTCAAGGGTAAAGCTTGATGTCTTTCCTCATACAGAGCTCATGTGTATGTGCGTACATATGCACAGGTACATATGTGTACATATATATGTGTGTTTGTGTGTGTGTGTGTCATGTGAATGAGGAAAGAAGGAATAGAGAGCAAAATTATATGCCAGAGAATAAAATAAATAGAACAAAGAGGCAAAATACTATCAATATTTTTGTTTACTCTTTACTTTATTCATTACAGTTTGCAGAAAGGAGAAACCGGACTTTCTGAAGTATCCTCACTTCAAGAAATTTCCAAAAGGAAAGATTTCGGTTTTATTTGTGGGATTTTCTTCTTTTGTCTAGATGCATCCTTTTGTCTACTCTCTGGTGGTGCTCTCAGTTTACTGCCACTGGGGAACTTTTCCCATCTCACACAAGAGAGAATTGTGACAGAAGGTTTGGTATTTGTGTGGGGCCAAGCTCAGAGCCTGCATGGCTTTTGAGGAAGCCGAGACTTGGGCAGCTCTGGTGACTCATCCCCAGCCATGACAGCAGATATAGCCTCCCCCTCCAACCACTGACAATGCTGGACCAGCCTCATCCCCTCTGCAGAACCCCAGTCGGTGCCAGTCGAATTCCTGCTCCAAAGGAGATGGAAGCCACGGGGAGGAGGTGACAAACTGCTTTGGTTGTCCCCTCTCTTACCCCTTAAATCTCTGCCTGCTGCCTTCCAGTGCTGTAGAGGAAATTAAGTTGGAATTCAAGCATCTGGAGAGCAGGGGATAAAAGGTGCTCTAGAAGAATATATTCTTACAGATGTTCTTCTCTTTACTGCTTCAGCAAGTCAAGATGAAAACACATTGCATAAATTGTGATGTGCCTGAATTTTAATGTAAACGGCTCCCTTCCAAGCAAGCAGCAAAATCCTAGAAATTCAATCTATGTCCTGCAGGAAGCAGAGGAGGAGAAATGCTGCCTTTTTTTTCTCCTTTTTTTAATTAATATTGTATTATAGCTAAAATTGTGCTTGGGGGCATTCCAGCGATGTGGTGCTGAGGAATGTGCATGAAGCAGATAACACTATTTCTCTCCAGTAGAAGGAAAATATATGTAATAACAGGAACTTTATTCATTAACTTGAAGGAAATTATGATTACATTATTGAGGCTAAAGGGTATGAGATACCTTCTGCCAGCCAATAAACTATGGTCCAGCCAATTCTAGGGCCAAGCTTTGGAAGTTCCTATTGAAAGACATAACAGATAAAGGCAGGAGCAAGAGGAAGGAAGCAATTCCCAGATGGTAACACTTTAATTTTTAATTTGGAAAAGTTAATATTATTCCAAGTTTTATACCCTAAAGAAGAAACCACTTGAGGCAATGCCATATTCTTGTCTCCCTGGTGGGTTAAATAAACTTGTAGTTGCAATGTTTTTTATTTGTTTAAGCAACAGCTTGTGCCTTGGACTGAATGTCTGCTCAGGAGCAGTGTAAAGGCTGCCTGGTGTGTGATCTGGTATGTGCCTGCTGGTTTCCCAACCACTTTGTTTGTAGATATACAGGAAACAATCAGTCAAAGTTGTCCCACATGCCTGCAATGTGGGAACCAGCAGGACTTGACCAGAGCAGCCGTATCATGGTAATATTCTGCAATAATTTTCCTGTCTAAACCAGATGTTTTCTTGGCAGGTGGGGGGAAACAGGGCTGAGCTTCACCTCACCCAGGACTTCATAGAAGAATAAATCCTCTCTATACCACCAGTTCTGCCTGGATTCAGAGCACTGCACTGTGTGGGACTCATTACATTCCATGATATTTCTTCCTTCGTTTAAGCCTGGACTCCATTTCTCACTGAGGCTCCCTTGGGAAGCTGGAAGGGATTGTGTGTTATGGGGTTCAGGCTGGAAGATGAAAGGTTGGAGAGGAAGGGGAAAGCTCATAAATTGTCAGTTCTCATTTGGCTCTTAAAAAAAGCACCTGTATTCCTGGGGAAAAAAAGGTAATATCTGTGATGAGTGTCAAATGAGCAGAGGAAATAGATATTTACTCTGTAGAACTGAGCTGTACTTGGCAATTGAACAATTTTTCACTGGAGCAGTGGATAATGATTATTCCTGCATTTTACCAGTTTTGCTCCAATGCAGATGTATAAAAAGACAACAGCAGGCCTGAGAACTGACCAAAGATGCACTGTTTGAACAGTGGCCCAAAGCCTTGACATTTCCCTGGTATCTGCTTGACTGTGGCTGTGAGAGGATTCCTATCCCACCTGAACTCACTATTGCTCCCTGGGAGTCTCAGGAGAACAGGGAAAGCAGTTTCTTCGCTAAAAGGATTTTCTCCACTGCATTGCAGCCAGGCTGTAGTCATGCAACAACATTTCTGGGACCTGTCTAACATCCATATTTTGATCTTACTGAAAGGCAAGTTTCCTATGGTTTTAAATTTGATGACAATACTCAAGGCTTCAATTGCAGTTAAATTCCTCCTCCATGGACTTCTTTATATGGGTTGAATGCTCCATAAAGATAAAGAGATCTTAGCTCCTTGAATTGTATTTGAACCAAATACTTATTCTGTGTCCTAAAGGTTCAAACCAAGTGTGTCCTGGGTTACGGTGTATTCTATTACCATGAGCTGTTGAGACCAGGTGTAGCAATGTTCCTTGCATCCTCCCTCCAGACTATCTCCTGTTAATGGGCCCACCAGTGCCTTGCCCCATGACTCACCATCCCATTGGGAGATGCTCCACCCAGGGGGAAGGAGCCAAGCATTCCCACCTGGATAAAATCTGGGGTTTGGAACAGCACAAGCTGCCTTACCTGCTGGGATCCTAGAGGACAAGAGCTACACAACCACCACTGGACTTTCGGAGGAGGACCAGACCTTTTCTACAAGGACACCACTTCAACAGAACCACTTCAAAGAGAACTGCAGCTATCACCTAATCAGACTGCTACCACCACCCTGCCCAGCAGGGTGCCAGGTTGTACCCCTGACTCTGTCAGGTTAAACCAGTTTCTCTGTATTATTTTATTATACAGATATATATATATATTAGTAAAAAAACTGTTATTCCTATTCCTCATATCTTTGCCTGAAAACCCCTTAATTTCAAATTTATAATAATTTGGAGGGAAGGGGGTTGTATTTTCCATTCCAAGGGGGGCTCCTGCCTTCCTTAGCAGACACCTGTCTTTCAAACCAAGACAAAGTGTTTATTTCATTTTACTCCTAGCTGAGATGTGGAAACCATTCACTCAATATCAGCAACCCTGACACCTCTCCCCTCCACAAAAAACACAGTTTCTTTCACTCTTGCAGTGCTCTGATTCTGTACTTCTGTGCCAGCAGACATTGCTGCTTTGTTATGTGACCCTGGGGCTGGTGGCATGTGGCCTGGGTTCTACCTAGGCTTGAGTGTCACGTATGGTGTCCCAGTATTAGGAATGACTGTGTGCTGGGCACTCTGGACTGGAAAGGACTTTCAAAGTCACCAAATCCAACCTTCCAGTGTTGCAGAGAACTATAAACCTCCCATAGAACTGATCAAGCTTCCTTTTGAATAATAGCTGCTTCTTTTTTTGTTGCAGCAATACAAAGACTTCCTTCCCAACTCCACTGATTCATTAGAAAGTTTCTTCTAATTTCCACATAAAAAGTTAACTTCTTTCCAGTCATCCTTGCACCAACACAACTGCTGGTCAAAACAAATTTCTCTCTTTCTGGTGCTCACAATTTTGCATAAATTTTCAGCAATATTTATCCTACAGGCTGTCTCTGTGCTGGGCAACATCCTGCTTCTGTCACAACAGGAAGGGAAATTAATGTTATTTAATCTGTCACTTCATTATGAGCTATGCCAAATGACTCAACAGTAAGAGCAGGAAACAGGTCAACATATCAAGGGAAAGTTTTTAGTCACAGAAATGCCATCCATGACATATTGGGTGGAATTCTCCTGGAACAGGAAATGAAAACACAGTGTATTTCAGTCATAAACATCAAGTGTTCCTAATTGCTTTAGAATGGCTTTTCTTTTCCCCATTAGCCTGCTCACTAATCTTTTTGTACCAAAAATAATTTTCCATTAATCACAACCATATCTTTATAATGAGAGGAAGGAAACATCAGTTTACATAAAATCAAGCTAAGTAACACAAAACATCACATTAAGTATAATCTAATTATGACTTTTTTCCACAACAGAAGGGACAGTTTAATTTTTTTCAGATAAGGGTTAAAACCTGCGTATAAACTCACGAAACTGAGAGTCATAACATCTACCACTTGTCTCTGCAGAGTCAAGAAGGCAGCTGAAACTACCTATGACAACAGTTTCTCTGCTGAGACTCCTGGGAGTGTAGTTCTAAACCAGAAACCCACATCAAATATCTAAAGCTATGCAGCTGCACACCTCCCTTTCCAATCAGAAGTAAAACCCCAAAACGCTTCTTTTCTGAAACAGGCCTTCCTAAAGCAGCAGGCCAGAACTCTGAAATATGCCCAAAGGCCCTACCATTTTAAAATGTCAATATGTTTGTGCTCCTGGAACTCCACAAGGAGATGATGAGTCATAAATTTTACACCAACAAAGACTATTATCAATGTCTTGTTCGTCTCCATAACCAGCATAAGTTTTAACTCAGAATTCCCTGTGCTGGACCACAACTTGTGTGTGAGATACAGGGTTTCTTTCGCAAAAATATTTGATCTTCACCTGTACGAATTCTTATCTCTCTTGCAGCCTGTCACTAAGGCTTAGGAAATGTTTGTGAAGTGCTTGAGAGCCTCCT
This sequence comes from Gymnorhina tibicen, assembly GCA_013399875.1. Lineage (NCBI taxonomy): Eukaryota > Metazoa > Chordata > Aves > Passeriformes > Artamidae > Gymnorhina > Gymnorhina tibicen. Next base: position 23,307 of record VXAZ01005369.1, on the reverse strand, counting down.
TGGGGATGTGATGTAGAGAATTTGCAGGCAAAAAAATAACAGGTCGATTTCTATCCAGTTATTCTCATGCTGTTTTTACTTGGACAAGTTGATCTTAGTACAGCTGGAATTCAAATGGGTGATTAACAAATGATGTTCCATGTGCTACTTTCTGCTTTCAATAAACAGTATTTACACAGAATCAAATTCTGTCATGAATTACACCAGGGTGAGACCAGGGCAAACAGCTCCAAACTAATACAGAGAAGTGGAGGTTTTCCAAGGCTACTGTCAGCTCATTCAAAGCTTTTTTAACACCCAAGGTTAGGTGTATCAATATCTCAATAGTGTGCTTGGAAAATCATGCAGCTGATTAACAATAGAGCCCTCTGAGTGAGATGTAATTGAATTGGAAAGAAAAGGTACTTATTCCCCGGGTAGGAGAACATTGGTAGGATAAATAGTATGTCCCAACCAAGATCCTGTACCTAAGGAGTGACAGCTCTATTTATAGGGACAAGTGTCACTGTTAAGGACAGATGTGGGCTAAATAATTTGGAAACCTCAGTGATACTGGCAGAGGACCCTTGACTGCAGGGTCTCCCTGTCATCAGTATCCATCTCAGTCTATTCCATGAAGCCCAACTCGTTTCAACCTAAGGAGGAAGGTCAGATTTACCCTGTTCTAATGAAGCTCTACACAACTTATTTTAGTCAACTGAGCCCCATTTCTGGTTACCACATTGTTGAAGCAAGAGCATGCTTCATCCTTACTTGAAGATGACGTTTAATGAATGTCCTTAGGGAGGATGTACCTTCCAAGCATTTCATCAACTATTCTGTGGGACAGGACACCAGTATTGCCTGACAAGAATGGGAACACCTGTAAATTAAGTGATCTAGAAAAAAAATTGTCATGGTTTGACACCAGCTAAGTACCACACAATTACTCACTTAGACCCGCTTCTACTCTGCCTCAGGATGGGGGAATGATTTGGAAGGGTAAAAGTGAAAACAAACACATGGCTTGAGCTAAAAACAGTTTAATAATTAAAAATAAACAATAATAATAATAGGTTTTTTAAAAGTAAAGAAAAATACATTTTAAAAAAATATAGAGAAAAATAAAACCCAAGAAAGACAAGTGATGCAAATGGAAACAACTGCTCACCACCAGCCACCCAATGCTCAGCCAGTCCCCAAGCAATGCCCCCTTCCCCCACCACAAACTTCCTTCCTAGACTTATTGCTGAGCATGGCATTATGTCATATGGAAATTGGTCAGTTGGGGTAAGTTGTCCCAGCTGTGCCCTCTCCCACCCTCTTGTGCACCTCCAGCTTTTTCCCTGTCGAGACAGTGTCAGGAGGAGAAAAGGCCTTAATGCTGTGCAAGCGCTGCTCAGCAGCAGCTGAAACAACAGTGTGTAAGCAACCTTATTTCCAGAACAAAATACAGACCCGCAATAGCCACTGTGAAGAAATTTATCAGTTCAAAAACAGTCAAAAGAATTGGAGCTGTTTTTTCCCTAGAAACATTTAAATTTAAAGAGAAATTTTGATAAATAACTGCAGATATATTGTCCATGCCCAATGAGAGGAACAAAGTTTATATTAAATTGAAACAAAACAGGAGTCCACTAGACACTAAGAAAACCTTCCTGATGACTAGGGAAGCTAAGTCCTGGCACAATCCACACAAGGGAGAGTCCAACATGCTGCCATCTGGTTTGGTGTAGTTAACACCACAATGAGCATGGACTAGACATCTTCTCCCAGCCCCTCCCAGCCCTGTTTTCTCTGATTCTGAATGGTTTTCACAGAAAACCAGAATAGATGGGGCAGACAAGAAGCAGTCTCCTAGCACCATGCTCTGATTCCTAATAAATTGCTTCGCATTAAAAGTAACAACATTTTCAAATGCTTGCTGCAATCAGTAGGGTAGGTGTGCTGGTTTTGGCTGGGGTAGAGTTAAATTTCTTCTGACTAAGCTCTCTCTATCAAGTGACCTGGAAGAAGAATGATATCAAAAGGGGGACAGGGGTGTGTGTTTTATCTACAGCTGGGCTCAATACTATAATGTGAAGTCATTGTCTTTCTTGCTGTACATAAATTCTCTTTATTTCTGGACATAATTGATTCATTACTTTGGGTTTTTTTCCTTTAGCATTTCCCTGTCTTGTATAATTTTCCTTTAACCTGGCCACGATCTAAAATTAGTTTGGGGTTTGTTTCATATTTGTTTCATGATTTGAGACCTCAGATTTTGACTATCAGCATGGTAAAAAAGTGTTCTCTTTTGTTCAAATGGAATTTCACATGTTTAATTTGTTCCCACTTCCTCCTGCCCTCTCAATAGGCACTATTTAGAACAGTGTGGCTGCTGCTTCTTCTTCGTCTTCTTCTTCATCCCTTTCCATCAGGTATTTATACACATTGACAAGATCCTCCCACAGCTTTCTCTTCCCTGGACTGAAAAGTCCAAGATGTCTCAGCCTCTCCTCATATCACAGGTACAAGCAAAACTAACAGGCTGCTGATTTATAGCTCTGTACCCCATCAGCAGAAGCAAAGCTCCTGCACATACTGACTGCTGCTGGGGATACAATAGCCACATCCTTCACAGACATGACTGAATTAAAATTAGTGTGGAGAACTCGGACACAGCATTAGCATGAAGGATGGAGGAAGGCCCGTCAGAAATTCCAATATAAGGTGTGAAGACCAGTCAGTCTGTAATTAGTTGCAGCTCAGTCTCCAAGCTCTGCAGTTGATAAGATTCTCATGCTTCAATTGCACAGCAATGACAGTGAAGTATTTGAACCCTAACTAAGGATGAGATATTGTGCCTCCCATCTGCATGCTTTACACATTGGGCTGACCTCTCTTTTCTCCTCTCTCTACAAAAACACCTCATGTGTGTGCTCCTGTGCTGTGTAATTCACAGTGTTGCCCAGCTCTGCCCTCCCTTCAAATCAGTTTTCAAATGCTGTGACTGTGAACACTAAAGTTTTAGACAAACTTGTAGCAAGTGAGACAGGGCTGAAAACTCTGTGCAACAGCATAGTTGAATGGCTAATCAATGCATTAGCTGCCAGCTTTCCGATTAAGGGATTAACAAACTTATTTTGCAGTAAATGAAATGAGTTTGGGGGGAGAAAAATAAAAGCTGCTAACAAGAAGGTGTCTGAAGGCTTTTTTAAAGAAAAAAAAAAGTAATGATGGAGAGAACTCAAACACAAAAAACATTTAATCTATTCACACTATCAGTTGTGCTTTTTCTAACTAGTCCTGAAGAATTATGTTATCAAATTTGCAACTGAAGGGTGCTCACCAGGTCCTGGTGATGGGGAAAAACATGACATTAGGACTCCACACATATCTCTACAGCCACAAATGTTCTCTGACCTCACTACAACAGGAGAAATTTGAAAACTGCTAAATCACATGCTCATTGTAAGGAATACTTGATTTTAAAAAAAAGTAAAAATGAAGGGCATTTGTAAACTTTATTCTTTTCTCCCTCAGATCAAAGAGTGAATTTTTATATGTCAAAAACTACTCATACCGCCTTTGTAATTTCACATTTCCAAAGTCAGACTGGAGAAGTCAAAAAGCATCAAAAGCCAGCTCAGGCAGCAGTCAGATGCTTATTTCAGAACCATGGTCCCTATCCTTGCAATCCTACTCACAAAGGTCAACTACTTAGTCAAGGCCATCTTTTGCAAATAATACTTTTTATGTGAACCCTCTCCCAGAGGAACTCTGCTCTCTGCATGTCTAAATGACTACATGGGAAGAGAAATGTGCTCTTTGAACCCTGTGATTGCTCTGTTGTGTCCCTGCAAAAGTCACTGCCCTGCTTTCTGCTGCAGTGTCATCATCTGTAAAAATTAACTTTTCTTATGTCCTGTTACACGTTCCACAAGGACTGGATACTGTTATGATTGTAAGCTTTTTTACCTTGACTGAGGAACCTCTGGTGACACCCATCATGAATTGAGTAAAGGGAGCCCCTGAAGCTTCCCAGTCAGGAGAAAACCTCCTGCTGGTGAAAAAGAGGGTTGACTGAACAATCCAGACCTTATCTGCATGTCTATAAAATGGTGATGTGAGACATTATTATTGAAGTACAATGAAGTTTTGAAGTACAATGAAGTTTTGAAGTTGAAGCAAATAGAACATCATCATTCATGTCTGACAATGGATGTAAAAGAGGTCTGTACCCAGCTGTGTCTGGCATGAGGGTTCATCCTAACCTTTGGTACAGCCTGTGATGCTGAGCATGTCTGGGCAGCTGGGAAAGAGACTATATCAGGTAGTGGCTACCCGTGGAAAATGCTTACACAAGGTTTTGTAGGCAACTGGTCCACTCTATAATGAGCTGAACTTCTGCAAGCCTTTCATAAAGGTGACTGATACAGAATGATAACAGAAGTGAGCAAGATTTGGTCTTAAATTACTGTATGAATTGATCTGTAGCGTGTTCTTGGAAGAGCAGATCTAGCCAAACACCAGTTTAAGGCTTAAAATACTGTTTGAATAGTTTGGTAAGAATCCCTAGATATTTTTTTTCCTGATAAATGCACCACTTAAAACTACCAGAAATGGTATTTCCTTTTATTTGAACAAACCACTAGCAGAAATATGAGTTCTGTAGACTTAGTCCTAACATATTGACTAAAAATCCAATCTGAGCAAGGCAACATTTACATCACCTTTATTAAAAAGAGAAGGGATTGACACTATACACATCAGAAGCATCCCAGAACATTCTGGAGAATCTGCAGCTTATTTTCAGGCTTATCAAGGTAATGGATAGAGATTAAATCATGACTTTGTCAGGCAGAGACAACCTCAAACAATTCTCTGCATCTCAGTTGATGGCATAGCCTGGGGGATACTGTTTGCAAGCGTAAAAGGCAAAAGACCCATCACAGGACCCCAGCGCATGATATTAAACTTTCAGTAAAAGGCCATCCTCAAACTAGGCCCATTATCTCTGACATACAATCCCCACACAAGTGAAATATTTCTTGCTAAGGGTTTATGGCATTTCCCCAGGCGAAGTCACATGCAGAGCAGAGAGGTTTTGCTTGCAGAGCACAGCTTGGCAGCCTTTATCAGCCAGTTTGACCAAGACCAGGGAAAAAACCTTGTGCACACAGTCTCTTTTGCAGTAGCAGAGTGTTAACAAGCAGGGCTACAGACCTGCTGAAAAAAAATACATACCCTGGGCCTTACAGCACTTCACAGCTTTGGGGTGTGTGTGGTATAAAGGACAATGAGTTACTGTGCTGCCCCAAGGGCCCAGAGGGATCATTTCTCTAAAAAATGTGTCTCTTTATGGATCAGAGGGGCACAACCACCTCCGAGAGAGGCTGCAATAATCTGTATAATGAGATGTCCCCTGACATTATCCTGGATCATATCCCTATAGCTAGGGGACATCTCCTGGTGCAGAGCAGAGACAGGAGACAGAGGAACTGGAGTGTTCATCTCCTCAAAGTTTGTGTCTGGAGAAGCTTAATTTTCTAGCAAGAAAGAACCTGCAGGATCAAAGCCCTGTGGCTTTAGGTAATATAAATGCACACACAAAAAAGGAGACTCCCTAAAGGCTCTTCTGCAGGAGAAAAACCAATGTGAGAGAAAAATAATTACTTGTCCATGGAGCTGAATCAAGTGTTCTGCTTCTACCTCAGAAGCTTATTTCTGTCTGACTCCTGGACTCTTGGCTACTACTGACCTCTTTGCTACTCCTGACCTCTTGGCTACTACTGACCCCTTGGCTGGTCCTTAAAACAATTTCAGCTGAAAGTTATGACTATAAGCATATAAGAATTAATATTAAGCAAGTCTTGACAATTTACTGTGTTGTTTTTAGTTCACTCTTCTCTTGGAAAAAGCAGTTTAATCCTTTCTTTTACTTTTTCTAAATAAGAAAAGGCAGGGACCTCACATTTGTTTCTAATTACAATGCACTTTACTGTGCAGCCCCAGCAAGGGGAAAAGCTTTTTGAAGTCTACAGAACTGAGAGAGAATTGATCGTTAATTAAATTTGTGTCTGGGAAGTTAACTATAACTAAAATGTACTGAGTGAAAACAAACAGATCATTGTTTTGCTAGTGGCACATGTTAAATAAAACCTGCATAAATCAGGTGCTTTGAAAGAGCCTGGTAAAGCCAAATGGTGGAAGCCTTATTTGAGGAGACCACTGGCTGCAGTGTTAGTGCAGCATCTCTGTGTAGGGGTTGTGGTGATCAGCTTTGATGAAGGACTTACCACTCTGTCCTCCTTGCATGGGAAAGGCCAGTTACGGTGTCTCTATAGCTCCACAGAGCCAAACATACCCACTTGCATAGAACCTGCCCTTTTCACTCTTTTTGGGTTCCACTGTAGGTCTGGGACTGGCTTTTCAGGGTGTTGTGGGAGCTGGGACTGGAACTGAGTGGGAAACACAAGGTACACTGTAACTTCAGCAAAACACCATTACAAGATGGCGCAAACATGACCCCAAAGGTAAATCAAGATCCAGCAGAATACAGCTGTAACAAGCGGGATTCACTCAGCCGGACCTTGACAGGCTGGAAAGCTGGGTGTGGGGAAACCTAAAGGTGTTCAACAAGGGCATCAGGTCCTGCACCTGAAGAGGAGTAACCCCAAACACCAGCACAGGCTGGGGTCTGACCTACTGGAGAGGAGCTCTGCGGAGAATGACCTGGGAATCTTGGGGGGTGACAAGTTTGCAGTGTCCTTGTGGCCAGGAGAGCCAATGGTGTCCTGGGGTGCATGGGGAAGAGTGTGGCCAGCAGGTAGAGAAAGCTGATCCTCCGCCTCACTCACCCAAATGAGGCCATTTTTGGAGTGCTGTGTCCAGTTCTGGGCTCCTCAGTACAATGGCAGTGATTTTTCCAGTTTTATCTACTTTACAAAAGAAGTGCCTATTTTTTGCCAGCTGTATACTTGATTTACCTCTGCCTATTAATACAGCAGCAGATGGCACAGGCAGGTATGTGTTAAGATGTATGTACAGATGGCTCACTCTGTCTTGCAGTGCCTCTGACAAGATAAAGACATGAGGAGCTGCAGGATGCTGCAGCTTACAAAGGGAAGCAGTGTGTATGCAGATGGCCCACACTGACCCGTGGTGCCACTAACAAGACAGCAAAATGAGAAACGGCAGGACACTGCAGATAACGGGATAGGCAACAGCTTGACAAAATCGCTGTCAAAGTCAGACATTATCAGGGAAACTATAGCATAAGCACCAAATAAGGCTGTAAAACCAGCAAAACTACTGCTGATAGGGAAATGGTACCCAGAAAAGAGCTGTTTATTTGGAAGGAGATGAGGGTGGTAAAAGGGAAGCTCTTGCACGGTAAAAAGGGAATATTGTGAGCCAGATCATGTGTTCACAACTTCCTGTGAAGCAGCACTGAGCCTGACCAACACAGCTTGAAGCAAGACTGTAAACACGTTATTGTTCCAACTGTGATTGCATGCAACCCTCTTATGCACTCAGGAGGGATCTGGATGCTTTTCCCCTTGCTGGAAGGGAGCACTCAGAGGAGGTGGCTGAACCTCTTGACTTCCAAATGATGCTTGAGTCAGAGTGTTGACAATCCTATAAAGAAAATTTTGCTGGTGTGACTTTTGGTTTTGCTGTTGCACGTACCCAGTCTGGTTTTGAATCCAGAAATTTATTTTCCTTGATTCAAAGAAACCCAAGCCTGATTCAAAGAATCCCTAATTTCAGCTCCTGATGATATTATTATTTATAACTACAAATTCCCAGAGGTGGTGGCATAGCATAAACAAGAAAGCTAGTGCCTTGGGGTGTAGGTTTAGGAACAGAAATACAAGTTAATGGTAAGAATGCAATCAGAATCGCTGTCTGTGTTTTGTTTATGGAAATCCCCAGGGTCTATACCTGAGTTTGTCCTCAGAGGCCACCTTGAGACTGCTGTCAAAATTGGACTTGTAGGCCAATATTGGACCTACAAAAAGGAGTTTAGGAGATTACAAAGAGGTTTGGCAGGTGTAGAGCTTATTGCACCAAGAAGTTTTCTGATAGGAGCACAGTTCAGTATAGGAGACTTATGACCAGGGAGAATGATTCCTAAAGAGAAGCAGCAGGGTCACCTGCTTACTGTGGCCAGCTGCTTGTTCTGGTTGTGGAGGGTGGGCTTCAGTGCAATCCTGTTGTGAAGGAGGCTCAAGAGAGGAGGCAGCGAGAGACTGCGTCACAGTAAACTGTATCCCAGTAAATAAAATCCCAGGCAGTATGTAAAGGGTGGGTCATGGAGAAGTTTTCATGAGCATTCCAGCTGCCCTGAAATTCCCTCTGTGTTAGAGGTACGTGGCTGTGCTAGAGTATAAATGCAAATGCATATTTACCTCAATATTTCCTGCCTTTATTTGTTGCAGAGTTCAGTGCTCAAGTGTAAAATGATTCTGCAGGTAGTGATTACTGACTTTGTACTTGCAAAATGTAGTTTTAGTTCAAAAAGAAAGTTGACTTGAGAGGAAATTCTTATTCTGCCCCACCTCCTGTTTTCAGTGTCAATTTATGGATGACCATGCTGCTCTTTTGGCTAAAGAGGCTGATTTCAGGATGTGACACTGGTGACAACAGCCATAGTCTCACACTGCACTGAAGGGGCTAAGTAAGGCAGCAAATATCCTTGTGCTCCCCATGTAGTGCTAGGGCCTTCTAGGCAATAATTCAATGCTTCTTAGAAGACAAGGCACTAAGAAGATTATAAAAATTACCATATAGTGACTTTGTTGCAGACAAAACAGTAATAACTCAGACAATTAATTTAATTACTTGCAAATGAATAACAATTTCTAATCACTCATTCATGTATGGAGTAAAAAAAGAGGAATATAAAAAAAGAAAGAAAAAAGCACTTCAGCAAACATCATTTCTCCCCTTTCTCCAATCTCACTTTAAACCCAAACCACCATATTCTGCCCATTCCCAGTCTCAATATACCTTATTTTTATCACAGGTTACACTTGGTCTGTCTAAATTCCTTTGGTGAGATAAAGGGGCACAGGAGATTGGGGTTTTGTCCATAAGGGCTTCTGTCTGTCTTTATGTCCTTATTAGATTCTGTTTACCAGTCTTTGCTTCTTACTGGTTTCTTTCCGCCAAACCTCGCTTCCTGCTGGTTTTACCCCACTTGTCCCTGTCTCTTACTGGTTTTCCACTGCTGTACTTTGTGTCACTGCACTGGGAAGAGTCATGCACAGGCTGTGTTCCCTCAGGAGTGTCCCTGCCTCTTTGCTCTGGCAGGGACCCCTCTGAGGAAGGGCTGCCTACCTATGATGGCACAGGTGGCATAGACCTTTCAGTTCTGAAACAAAAGCATCACTGAGAAGACCATGAACCTCTACCTCAGGCCATGTTAGGCAGGATTCCTCATTCTGACACTTCCGTTTCCCACTAGGAGCTGGCCTTCCCTAGCTGGGCTTTGTTGGGCTGAGGACTACCTAAATATGCATCAGCTGCTACACTGTGCATCCTGGTGACCCTTACCCTCTCTGGAGTTCCTGACTTTCTGTCTAAATGCCTTTTGATCTTCGTGCAGACAAACAAATCTGTATTATTTAACTATGTGAATGGAGGATGAAAAAGAAAGTGCACAAGGCAGAGACACTGAATTTTGTATCTTATAGAAGGTTATCTGGCACTAGTGGAAAGTGTCTCCACCCATGGCAGGGTGTTGGAACTAGATTATTCCTTCCAACCTAAAGCACTATATGATCCTATGATTAGAAGAAGAAATTACACAAGAAATATGAAGTCATTCCTCTTCTATGTGCAGCCATGACTGGGCTTTTCTGTCATTGGTAATTTTAACATTGGGGAATTGCATCTCTGTCCCACTTTAAAGATCCTCTAAAGCCAAGGGGGAATAAATAAAGGAAGGAAAAGGAACTGTCAGCAAAAAAGGAGTGACTGGCAATTTAAAAAAGGAATATTTGGGTACCATCATGGTCCTGCAAACACTTTCTGGTAACTTTTCACTCAAATGCTGTGTTCAGAATAAAAGTTTTCCCAGTCACATATGTCTATGCCCAAAAACAGAACTGGCCTTGGATGTAGGGACTAGATTTAGGACAGCAAAGTGATCAACCATTCAGGCATCCTGCTTTTAGCTTTCTTTCTTTCTTTCTTTCTTTCTTTCTTTCTTTCTTTCTCTTTCTTTCTTTCTTTCTTTCTTTCTTTCTTTTTCTTTTTCTTTTTCTTTTTCTTTTTCTTTTTCTTTTTCTTTTTCTTTTTCTTTTTCTTTCTTTTTTCTTCTTTTCCTTCCTTCTTGTAGAAAATAATGTGCCTATTGGCACAGAGAATAAAGAGGTTAACAAGTATTAAACAGGAAGACAGAAGATGGTTTCAGCGTTCCTCATTTGAGACCTCAGCTCCAGTGTTTTGGAAGGAATTTCCAGCAGCATTAAATAATTAGCTGTTGTACCAGCTACAACAGAGCTCATCTTCACAGCTGTAATTACTGCATGCTTCTGGCACCACAGATATTACCATTAACCCTGCATGTGCATTGCCATCTAATTTATTGTCTGAGTTGAGAGCAATTCTGTCTTTCCAGTTGAAATTTTGCAGCAGTGTTTTTTCATGTTAATCTTCAGGTTATGATCTCTCCTCCATATGCATGGATTACTTTCCCAGATGGAGCCTCATCTGAGCAACTCCTGCTCTCAGGCTACACAGGCAGTCTTTGACAATTTAGGACTTTTTCCAAAAAGCACAGCCAATCTTTACTTCCATGCATAATGAAGAAGTTCATTTAGCAAGAACTGGTATTTAGAGTGCAGTAGGAAGGATATTCTGAGAGATGCAAGATGCTGAAAAGGCTAATTATTATAATTTTGAAAAAAGATAAGAGCTCTCTATGATGTCCTGACCACGCAGTGGACAAGTGTCCAGGATGCCAACCTACTGTTGGTGAATCTGCAAAAGAGGCCTCCGACACCATATCAGGTTCTGAGACTCTCCAGAAAGGTGTGGCATGGGCCTTTGTCTTGTGGAAGTAACACTGAAAAACCTCAGCATAAGCTGAGGTGCAAACACTGTTACTTGATAAAACATTTCTATGGCAAATCTGTATAAAACTAATTTTTTCATTAAAAAGTGTCATATCTACTAAATTATGGGGGTTTTAATGGAAAATACTAGCTATCATTTGAAGTTAGTTTCAACTGAATTTAGAAATTTAGTGCCAATTTCTTCTGATATAAATTCATTTGTCTAATTGATACTGTCTAATCAATATTTTGTTACAAGGAATTAAAAATGCAAGGTTTTTTTCTCCTTTCTGTGTAGGTTTGTCTGAGTGAATTATGCTTTCCCACAAGTGAGCAAAGCAAGTTCTCCTGCATGTTAAAATACTTAAAAATATAGATGAGGCTGAAAATGAGAACATAAAGGGCAATGAATATGAGTTTCAAATTAAAATCTGTCAGTGACTGATAGGAGAGGCAAATGAGTCAATGACAATATGGTTAAAGAAAATAGCAAGGTATTAAAAAAGCCCATCCTGAGAAAAATGAATAGATGGGAATTAGAATTGTAAATTAATTAGAGATGAAACTACACATATTGAAGAAGTATCCATGATCCAAAGTAGTAAGGGTGGAGTAGAAAGCTTCTCAATAGTAAAAAAGTACAGTAATGAAACAAAGCATAAGATTTTAATATTAATAAAACAAAGCATAAACTCTTCAAATTAAACATGCTCTAAAAATGAGACTCAGGTAACTTGCCCTCATGATGTTTTCAAAGAACTAGTTAATCAACTTCATAACTGAGTTTATCTGAACACATTTTTAGAAACAGGAAAATTCCCACGTTCTGGGGGATTATCTGTATAATATCAGTATTTCAGAGAGCCAGAGATCAGGCAGTCAGATGTAAATCCCTACTGAAATTATGCCAGAAGCAATAAACTAAGCTATTGTTTCCTTCTGCATCTTTTTTGATAGTATTCATCTCACTTAACGTCACTTCTTGTAAAACAGGCTTGATCAAACAAACCTTATCTCCCTTTTTTTCTGATTTAAAAATAAATTATTGATATGATTCATAATGGTAGCTGGTGTGACTAGGTTTCTCTGTACCATTTGGATGAGTACCACATAGTATTTTATCAAAACTAATTTATTTGGTGAGAATAGAAGAGGGGCATACTAGGTATTAAACACAGAGCACAGAAAGTTAAAAATCCAGGTTTTGAAAGGAAAATATTCAGGATATTCCTCTCTGGGTACACCAGGAGTTAATCAATGGCCCAGTGTTATTTTACAAGGGTAGGGGGAAAGAGGACAAGAAGTGATGGTAGGGATCAACCAATGAAATTTGCCTGCAAAATTTGCACCTAAGAAAAGATTTGTGAAGTAGCAAATTATAAGAGAACATGATGCTATTACTGTCTGACCTGGAGTACTTGAAGAAATGACTGAAAAGCCACAAAACAAGTTTTATCACAGACTGTGGTCCTCCACATTTTACACATTGTGTTAAGAAGATGGGGGTTTTATGGGAAAATTCACTGTAGCCTGAGACATTTACAATTAATTACACTCCTAAAGACAGTCATTTGGATCACTGGTGGCTGGTAGGCACATGTGAAGGGTGGCTTATTCCTGTCCCCCAGTCAGAGGTGCTTAATTAAAGACGAATCCAACTGTTTTCCTTAGAAACCCTTCTCTCTCCTCTGACTGGAGAGAGCACGGCATGATCTGCTTAGACTAGACACTAATGGCTAATATCAGGAGAAATTAATTCCACCAGTTTCCTTAGCAAATAGACGAGACAGAGAGTTAGAGGTTACTTATAAAGCTAAGGATGGGATGAAGCTGCTTAAGCATTTACATTGGCATTACCTAATCATCTTCCTCAGATAAATGGATCCCCAAAAATCAGGGGATCAGGTAAAATTCAGGTAAATGGATCCCCAAAAATCTCATATTGTACCAGAAGTCAAACCAAGGACTGAAATGATTGAATAAACTTTTCTAGATCTAATCTGCAGGAAATTCTTAGAGCCAGGGCCACAGCACAGGAAGAGCAGAGCCCCTGTACACCTCCTCAGTGGATGTTTCTAGAAGGCTTCTGTGTCCACTCTCTTAGTATTAGATTCCTACATTACTCTGTGCTACATATTTTTATTCCTATCCCTCTTTACATGGAAAATTTGGCTTATCATTTACTCATTCCTCTCAACCACTGCAGAGACTCCTGTCTCTCTGAGACATCTGTATTTTTTGGTGCTGGCATTCATTTGGGTTAAGAAATAGAAAGTTTTCCAAAAAAATATTAATTATGCAAAGTCTGCAACTATCAAGGAAAAAAAATTGAACAGAATTATATGCAGTGTTACAATACTTTCCAGAAGCATGCTAGAGAACTAAAGAAAAAGGAGAAGGATAAAATTTATTATCTTCTACAAAAAAGAAAAAAACAACCAACCAAACTAACAACAAACAAACACATCTGGGGTCTTACAAGAAGCAGTTTTTCTTCATTTCATTCAATTCAAATAGTATTTTTAACCTTGTTGTCTGTGGCAGAATCCTGTATCAGTAAAAATATGGAATTTACATTTTGAGTTAATTGGAAGGTTTAAATAACAGTATAGCCTTTTTGTAAAATTATTAATAGTATAAAATTGAAAACAAAACACTTTAAGCACTTGTGGGTTTTTAAAAATTTAGTCAGTTTTTTGCACACCCTGTAAATTTAGGAATTAACCACTGTGTTAGTTTTAATTCTTTTTAGTCCTGTCCCAGACCAACTTATCCTAAAGAAAAATCTGACCTTCTGAAACAGTAAGTCTCTTTAAGATCCTATTGTCTCTCTGGGAGAAGAACCAACTCTTCTAACAATACCTACTCACACTGCTCAACAGTTCAGTATAGCAATTACAGACACAAAATTCCTCTCTTAGCAAGACCATCACTGAAGCCAATTGAACCAATGGTGTTCAGGACAATAGCAGAATTTAATCATCATTTGAATTGTTAAAGAAAGCAAACAAAAAAAACCCTCAATATATCTTACATAACTTATGATAAAGATTCTTTTCTAAATTGAGCTTTTAAGAACAATTGAAAAATTAAATCCTTTATTAAGCTAAATACATAAACTCAATTTCTCATTTTTATCTGAATTATCTTGACTTTCTCTTCCTAAAAGATTTCTTCTAATCAAGTTATAGATTTCATGACAAGACACTCATGTAGTCTTTGGGGCACATTATTGTTTCAGTGGCACTGATACAATTCAGTATAACTCAATTGAAATCAGTGGTATTGTGCTGAATCGATTCTAATCTGGCCAAAAAATCTAGAATCTAAACTTTGTCATTCTACAACGACAACAGCAGGAATAACTTCACAGCTTTCAGTTCATAACACAAATTTTATATCTTTCAGTTGCAGGACAGAAAGGTTTTTGTTAAGCAGAGATACACAGTCCTGATGCTCACAAATTGAGTTTTATTTGAAGGCTGTTGATTTGCCTCATTGTCTCTGGACAAGAAAATATGTCCAACTTTTCCATTATGAGAAGTAGCACTTTTCAAAAATAAGAGTCGAACAGTTGGCACTTTTCCATCCTGATTTTTCTGCTCTGCACTAGCAACGGTCCAATGCATCTGCTCAAGGGGGACTATAGCAAGATTTGTACATATAAGTCAGTCTTTGCAGCTTTGCTTTTATTCAGTCAGGCTCCAACACAGTCCATGGGGAGCAAAACAGCAGTGCTCTGAGGGTAAATAACAGCCAGCCAACTTTGTATTTGCCTGTGAAGATCTATTTCAATGCTTTGGGAGGATTTGTTTACCAAAAAGTTATTCTCTTGTTTTTCAACTATACCAGTTGGTCTAATAAAACAGATTATAGCTGCCTCTAATTCTTGTTTTGCCCATGCCTGTGTCCTTGGACCATCATGGCTGTAATAGCCATGACACAAGCAGGATATAAACTCTTTACATTGGGGCCCAGTGAAAGCACAGGGGGCAGTGGGAACAAGCACAGGATGTTCCAACGGGACATCTAAACACTAAATACTAACAACTAAATACTTAAAACTTTCCTTAAAAAGTCTCTGGCAGGAGAGCTAATGCTTTAGGGAAAATGAGAATGGAGGAAAGTTATCATTGTGTCATGGTCTCATATAACGTGGTCTGAGTCCTCTTCCATTCTCCTGATGTTAGTCAGTTTGGACAACTCAGGTACATATAACTTAACTAGAGAATGAATTTGCCTCTGGTTTGGATGGTTCCTTACTGTAACTTGCATTAAGAGTCACTATATTTCTTTACATCCAAAGTTGTCATTGCAAGTCTTTGAAATCCTCTAACGCATTTTATTTTCCTCAGAACTTATATTCTAGTCTCCTTCACTGAATAAAATCAGACATGTAGTTCCAGACATCCAAAGTCTGGAGCACTAGCAAAAGTCAGATGAAAAAAAAAGAAAATCCGAGTAGTTTAATGGGTTCCAAACACATGGTTTTATTGGAAAGTTCAGGGATATTTGGTTTTGGACTGGATTCATTCTTCAGAAGGGAAGGCTCTGGGAAACCTTGTAACAAAGTTCCAGTGCCTAAAGAGGCTACAAGAGAGCTGGAGAGGGGCTTGTTTCACAAGGACATGTAGTGATGGGATGAGGGTGAATGGCTTCAAACTGAAAGAGAGTAGGTGGTTTAGGTTAGATACAAGGAAGAAATTCTTTACTGTGGGAGTGGTGGGACACTGAAACAAGTTGCCCAGAGTAGCTGTGGATGCCCCATCTCTGGAGGTGTTCAAGGCCAGATTGGATGGGGTTTTGAACAACCTGGTCTAATGAAAGGTGTCCCCGTCCATGGCAGGGGGTTTGAAACTGCACAATTTTTAAGGTCCCTTCCAACCTAAACCACTTGCTGATTCTATGATCCTACTATTTGATCCATCTTTGTGTTTAATCAAAAATGAGAAAAGTCTGTATGCCAACCTGCTTCCATCCCACTAGATAAAACAGTTCCACACAACTTTGACATTATTACTGCCTTCTTGTCAGCATAATCCCCAGTGTGATTTTGCTGCACATCAACAAGGACTCTCATAGACAGCGTTACATTTCAGAGACCCATCCCAAACAGAAACACTGACAAGATTTTGCTCTCTGGATCCTAAATGCTCCTCTAATCCTACTACCTAGGTTACACCCCCTATTTCAATTGACTGCATAGATGCAGTGTATAATAACAGGAACCTGTAAGAAGTGCAGGTGGTGTTGGCTCTTCTCACACAAACAATGCAGGATAAGGGTGTGATGGCTTGACACTACTAATGCCTATCCCAAAACTCTCACTGGCTGAAGCAAAGAATTTCACCTGTAGTGTTTGTCCAAACTTTTTTTGTGTGACTCAGCTGGTTAGAGATCTCAAGGGTACATACTTCCTTATAGTGTAGGCAATTTGTCTAATGGGCATAGGAATACATCTTTGCTGCACAGGGACACTGAGAGGATTGATTAGGTAATAACTTGAAAGCACTATACGAGTGAACAGTGCTGTGTTATATAAATGTTAAGTATTGTTATTTTTCCTTGTGAAAACAGTTCATAAGAGTCTGACAGGTTCACAATCAAGCTCTAAAACATAAATACTAAGAAATGTCCATCTTTGATTTTGTGATACTACAAATGGCACTTAGGAGACTATTTTGACGGTATCACCTGAGAAGGCTTGTTATTTTTGGTGAGGTAGCAAACTACAGTCAGCAAATGAGATTTGGTAAAGTATTTTCAGTGGTTCATTTTTAAAGTGTAACTCCTCCTTGGTTGTTTATTTCCTCTTGTACAGAAAGGCTGCATAGAAGGGTGCAGCTTCAGGTAGCCCTGATTTCAGGGGGTGTAGAGATAATTTTCTTCCTAGTAGCAGGTACAGTGCTGTGGTTTTGATTTGGTATGTGAATAAGCTTGATAACACTCTAATGTTTTAATTGTTTCTAAGTAATATTTACCCTAAGTCAAGGAGTTTTTTGTTTCTGAAGGGCTACAAAGATGGGGAAGAACCTGGAGGGGAAGCCATACGTGGAGCAACTGAGGCCACTTGGTCTATTCAGCTTGGAGAAGAAGGGAGACCTCACTGTGGTCTTCAACATCCTCATGAGTGGAAACAGAGAGGCAGACACCATTCTCTCTCTAGTGATCAGTGACAGGACCCAAGGGAATGGTTTGAAAGTGACTCAGGGGATAGGCTGGATATCAGAAAAAGTTTTTTCACCCACAGTGGGGTTGGGCACTGGAACAGGCTCCCCAGGAAAGTGGTCACAGCACCAAACCTGACAGAATTCAAGAAACATTTGGGCAATGCTCTCAGGCACATGGTGGGATTCTTGGGGATGTCCTGTGCAGGGCCAGGAGTTGGACTTTGATGATTCTTGTGGGTCCCTTCCAAATCAGGACATTCTGTGATGGTTTAGGAGGCATCTGGATCTGGCGCTGGGTAATGTGGTTTAGTGGTTTAGGGGTTGCACTGGTAGCACTCAGTTGCTGGCTGGACTTGATGATCTTGAATATCTTTTCCAACCTTGACAATTCTATGATTCTATGTAGTTGATAGGAAAAAAAAGGAAGCACCCAGAAAAGACTGAAATCAATTAGAGGCCTGAAATGGACATTTTGAACACATCATTCTCACCAAGGTTTCAGATCTCTTCCAGCACTCTGGACTCTGCTGTGTAACCACACACCCCCAAGGGTCAATCATCATCCTAGGGCAGGTGTACACAGTCCAAGTAGTACACAGTTCAGCTTCTTAGGGAAAGATCTGTAAGAAATGCCTGTGCATGCAGAGAACTGTGAAGGAGACCTGCATTCAACTTAGTCCATAGGTTCACTTAATCGAGGAAACAAGAGATTTTGGACTCAAGTAATATATCTAGGAAGGACACCTACGAGCCTCCCATCCTTTCTGAGATACATGCATCATTCCTTCAGAGAAAAAGCCGAACAACTGAACTGACTGAGGAAATGCTGCAGACTGCAACCCAGAATATTAAAGAGAACAGGGTTGAGGGGATGTGATGGTTTAGGCCAAATTCAGGGAAACGTCCAAAAGGGACGTCTCCTCGAAGGAAGGCAGGTTACAAACCACCCCTTCCCCCACTTGGGTTCGGGAAAAAACAAATTTTCCTCAGAGGAAAGTGAAGGAGAAAATAAAACTATTTATTTAACAAACACACAGGAAAACAATACTAATAATACTAAATAATAAAATCTCTCGCTCTGGAGAGAAAACCTGAAAGATTTTAGAGTCCTTCTGTGGGTGTGGTCTCTCTCCTCCTCCTCGGAGCTGGGTTGGTGTGGGGGGCCCCCCCTTCCAGGCCGGTGGAAAGTCCCCCAGTGGGGTTCTGATGTTCTGGTGTTCTGAACAAGTCCAGAAGAGAAGAAGGGAAAAAAACGAAGTCCCAAGAGAAAAAAAAAAACTCAACTCTCCGTCCCTCTCCGAAGAAACAGAGCTGAAGAAAACTGACCGAAAAGCCAGAAGAAGTGCTTCCTCTGCCCGCCGCAGAAGTAGCTAATCTCTGTGTCCTTGAAGCACAAACTGTTTTGAAAAGTTCGCTCAGTTTTTTTCTCTGTCTCTTGCATCCAGTTTTAAAGGCATAGAAAGGCTCAGGAATCATGTCTGGGCATAGAGCGGTGGTAGGGGATACAACAGCACAGTCACCCCAAGACAGGGGATCTTCTTACTTTTCTATAAAACATGTAATTCAGTAATTTCTTATTCAGTACTAAAGCTGTTTCCAGTTGTGAGCCTGTCAATCTCTGTCAGAAGAGCACAGGAACCATCTGTAAGCTACAACCACTCTGGTTCTACCTCTTGGTATATCTAGGAAAAATTAACACACATAATACTTAAGTTAATCGGACTCAAGAGCAGAACCCAGAGTGTTTCACAGTCTGTCTTTGTGTCATATCCAAGATCAAGACTCCCAGACTAAAGACAGTAACTACGACAGCAATTTGTATGCTGTAATGAGGAACCAGCTCTAACAATCCTCACTCTCATCTTCTGTACTTTTATATGCTCCCATTGTAAAAAGTTTTGTCTATTTCCTAACATTTGTTTTAACAGTTTTGTTTTCCTGTCTTGTTTCTCAGATATTACATAGAATATTTTATTTTTCCTGAAAAGTTATGCTTCCCCTGTGTGTGATATCGAATAATCATGCTTTAATCAATGCTACTAAATCTGAAATATCTCTTGTGCCTCCAGGTATTGATGCTACTCTCTTCACTTATTTTATTTCTGTAAAACACTGCAGTATTTTCTGCATGTGGGATCAATCTTTAGGCTCAGATCTTTCTCCAATCACCATCATTGAGATCATCTAGATGATCAGAAAAGACCTAGGCTCATGAAATATTCAGAAATCTTTTCCCATGCTGACAAAATTACACCTATATTTGTAAAAAGTTAATTAAGTCTCTCCCATGCACAAACTAAAATATTTTATGTTCCATATTTATTTATATTGCTGCTTTCCCAGGTGTTATTGAGACTACAATTCAGCTTACATTAGTCAAATCAGACACTTGGTTCAGCCATGTAGTTGGTTGCTCATCTGCGTCATTATTTCCAGTACAATGTCAAACATCAGAGAAATTCTTATTACTGGGATCTGTGCTGGCCTCAGTAGCAACCTTATTTTCACTGCTGAGCCAGGAGACCTAAAGTTGGACTCCATGCCAAACATTCCAGTACAAATTTACAGATAAATTTGCAGTTTTTGAAGATGTAGCTGAGTCCATGCTTTGAAAGGGGATGATCACAGCTGTTGGGAAGAGCAGCCTTGTGGGACTGNCAGATATTTTCACTTTTCTACCAATATTCAACAAATGTTTTTAAAACGTCCACAGGAACTGCGGAATTTTCTATCCAATCATTTTAAACAATTTTGCTGCATTAAATGGAGTAGCATGAAGAACAAGAAGAAGGTTATAAAACAACAACAATCCTCCATTTTGGAGTTTTTGCTTTTTATCTATTTGCTACTTTAACAAACCCAACACCTTTATATTTTCACCCTGTGTAACCTTACATAATATTCTATCATCTAGTTCACACTGCAGTGCGTTCAAATTCTTCCCAGAGAGTTGGCAGCTTTCTCCATGGACGAAGGTCAAAACCAGTGCTGTCCAGGGGGGTAAAATTCCTTAAAACAGGCAGAGAAATATTCCCCGCACTCTGGACTCCCACAGTACCTGCAAAATCAGTTGTATCACTGTGGCTGTCACAGTGCATGTCCCTGTCTACCATGGCAGTGTGACCAGGTGTGGTGGTTTGACACAGCTAAATGTCAAGCACATGAAATCTGATGTTTGCATAAGAGGAAAATAAGGAAATATTGAGGAAACCGGGAAAACTACAAGGCAAAACAGGCACACACTTGAACAATTACAGTATAAAGGCGCTTTATTACCAACAGAATTAAAAGTTTAAAAAAAGAAATAATAAGAAATTGAAGCAAATTCCCCTTTTTTCCAGCACCCCCTCCTTCTAACCAACCCGCTCAAGGGAAAAAAAAACAAACCATGAGATTTGGTCAGTGTTACAGTTCTTAAAAGTCTCTCCAATATTTAAAGAAAAAGAGTTTCTTCTGTTTTAACGTGGTTTCCAAACTGTCACCAGCAACAGTCCACCCGGAAAGAAACAATCTGCTTGGCAGTGGAAAAACATGTCTCCCATGAAAATCTTACAGTCCTCTCACACTGCAGTCATGGGTTACAATAAGACAGGGTTTTAGTCTTTTTAAGGATGAGTTATTCTGGCCTGAAAACAAAGGCTCTCTTCTTCAAAATCTCTAAAAGCCTTTTACAGCTTCTGTATAGCCTGGCGTAGGCATCCTCTTATCTTCACAGGCCGTGCGTGGCTTTTCCATCCCCCATGTACTTTAAATGAATTAAAGAGACAAACAGTTTGTGCTATTACAGTTTTTACCGTGGCTCACAGGAAGCATTTTTAAGCTTTATGCTAGAAGCGCCTCCATCCTCTTTTCCCACCGCCATCTTGGCTCCGTCCCATGTGACTTTACTTCCCCTTTCTTTCTGACCTTGGAGTTGGCCATATTCTTCTCCCTCATGTGACTTGTTTTACTTTTCTTTCTCGCTGACTTGGAAGAAAAGGTGCCATTGTCAGCTGTGTATGATATTCCTTTCGATTCGGTGTGAGCTGTGCTGGCCAGGGGAGGGGGCTCCGCCGGCTCCGCGCGGGGGGCCGAGAGGAGGGGAGAGGGGCTCGCCAGACCCCGGAAGCTGCGCCGGGTGGTTTTAGCTGTGTGGCCGTTCATGGCCATTTTAGCTGCCTGCGGCTCCGCGATGGTTCCCCCCACAGCGAGCCGGGGGGCCCGTGCCGCTGCGCTGGGGGAGTGGGGAAGGGGGCCTGGCCTGGGCCCGGGACTGGCCCAGAGTGCCCAGCCACCCCTCAGCCCTAGAAGCAGGAACAAAGAAAAAAGGAATTTCCTGCACTTGTGTGCCATTTAAATATGCAAATCGCAGAGGCGTTAACAGCTTTCTCATTGGGTTAATGGTCAACTCAGTTCCAACACACTACACCAGGGTAAGAGTAACTAGGCAGGTAACAAGTTCATTAATGTAAACCCAGTGAAGATATCAGCAATGTGATGAGAAACTCCGGTGTACTTGTGGAATCAGATATCTCTGAGAAACTGAAGTTTTTTAAATACTAACACTATTTGGCGCAGAATCATGGCATTATGAAGGTTAGAAGGGATCTTCTTGTGATCATCTAGTCCAAATCCCTGTTCAAGCAGTGTCAGACAGAACAGGCTGCCCAGGACCATGTCTGAGGAAATGCAAAGCAAAGGCTTCTTCATGGTATAATGTGAAATACATAGCAGGGATCTTAATAATAAAGAGGAAAGAACTCTGGACAAGATCATTGAAGTATGTTTTAGTTTAAAATTCTCTGATAATCTTGGCTGAGACAAATGTTGAAGCTTTTCACTGAGGCTAAGTGGAAAAGACAGATAACAGAATAATTTATTAATGTCACACATGCAGTAGACAGATGACTTTCAGCAGAAAGAGACTGTGATTCAGTCCAGATGCGCTCAGAGTTGGATTAACAAAGTACTTAAATATTAGACAGTTGTAGACTTGCTTAGTATGCAAGAATCGACTGTAATTCCTCTGGTAGGAGAAAAGATATTAATGAATTCAGGAGAGCTTCTTGTTCAGGCTGCAAAACACTTTAAGACCTGAGTCCAACCATGTCATTACAGCCAAGAACATACTGTTTGGGTCAAATATATGTCATATGGGTCTTTAAGGTACTATGAACCATGATATCCCTTCCTTAAACTAAAGATATGAAAATCTATGAATTATTCTTGGAATTTCTAAAACAAGTGAAGATCCAGTTACGTTGGAGGGAAAGCTGTAATAATTTAACATTGATGGAATGGTTTGCCTTGGTTAGCAATGAGTTTCTTGGGAAATTGAAAATATGCTTCCTCAAAAGAATGTGGATTTTAAAATGTGTTGCAGTTTTCTGTAATTAAATCTCAAGTTTAAATTTCATTAAATATATTTAGAGGAAATCTATTAGTACTGAAATTTAGGCTTTATTAGGTACTTTCCCAAGGTAGTAATTTGCAGCTGTGCTCTGTTTTGACTCAAAGAGTGATTACAACTCAAAGACAAACAGTTTTTAATATGAAGCTGTGACATATAATTTATTAACCTAACTCTTAAAATAATTTTATCACAGGGATACATTCCCTGTGGAAAGTTTTATGAAGCACATGGAGTACTTTGTTTTAAAATGGCAACATATATTAAAAAATCAGTCTCAATCTCTTAATCTGATATTCATTAATGGCACTTCATGGAGGGTTTAAATTGTTTCTCTGAATCCCAAGAACTTGGAAACGGAAGGTTTCTGACTGACTGATTCCACCTCAACCTCCAGAGACCTGCTAGTAGGAGATGTACATATTATTAGCAGCTGGGTGTTCAGCTCTTGGTGCCCTTCCTGACTACAGGATTCAGACATATTCTAGGCTTTTATAATGACTTTTTGGGGATGAGTGGACGCATGACAAGGCAGGGTTTAGCAAACCCTTTTAATATACTAAGCTGCAGCATTTATCTCAGAGGCTTTCTCTAGATGGGTTGGTCACAGGATGCAGGAGGCCAGATTTCTCTGTTCACTCTGCATTCCCTTTTCTGTGGACTCTGATTGTCCACTTACAGTCCCACATCACAGTGCAGAGGAAGGCAGGAAGGAGAAGAA